>SEYY01005135.1:37500-40000 GCA_009176605.1 Armadillidium nasatum | reverse complement strand
CATCAAAATGTCAGGAGCCAGAGAGAGAGGAGCGAAAAAAGATTACTAATGGGGCGTTCCTTTAACAAGCCATTGGCGACATGAGGTAATATTAAAAAAATTAAGATATTTCAAAATCTTCCTGTCAAGGACAAATTCAAAAAGTATTTAAAGAACAAAGGTTAAAGCAGTAGGACGAAAATTAGAAGGTTTGGAGGGGTCCTCTTTTTTCGGGGACAGGTTTATTGAGCTCAAGCTTTCAGCAGGGAGGAAATATTGAAATTAATAGCCATTAACTAAACAGTTTCTCAAGGCAGGGCAAGCTTCTACTGGAGGGATACTGTCGGGACCATACACCTTAGTATAAGCCCAGAGAAAATACGTATCACATCTTACAATTACAATGTTAGGCGTGTACTATATATATATATATATATATATATATATATATATATATATATATATATATATATATATATATATATATATATATATATATATATATATATATATATATATATATATATATATATATATATATATATATATATATATATATATACGAGTTTATTATAACATTCTAGCTTCTAATGAATATTTGAGTTGAAAATATGTTTTGTAACATGTAATATTTTCAATAAAAATTATGATTTGGCCACACAAGTCGAAAGAAATGGGTGGAACATTTTTGGAACTTAAAATTGATACGGTTTTAATTCCTAAAGTTTCCTTTATATATTTTTTAAAAAAAATAAAGTCTTTTAAAATAATAATAATAATAACAATAATTCCAAAAAAAAAGTATATATATATATATATATATATATATATATATATATATATATATATATATATATATATATATATATATATATATATATATATATATATATATATATATATATATATATATATATATATATATATATATATATATCACTATATGCAAAGCTTAATTTGTTTATAAATAAACCTTTTTACACCTTGTTCAATGTGCAGTGTATTTTCTCTTATGAAAAATAAATTCTTTTAGTGATGTTTGTCAGTGTAAGCACAATAGTGTAAGTACATAACTAAGAATACACTTGTTAGTATGCACATTGTCTAGATACTTAGCCTGTGGTATGCATGTATGTTCAATTCGTGCACTTTATATACATCTTGCCAAATAAATATTAAAAATAACAACGTGATTTAGCAATGAAATATTAAGTCATATTTTTCATGAAATAAATTATTTCATGAGTTGAATTATTACCTAAGAAAAAAAAGAATGAAAGATGGTAAAAAAAGACCAGCATCATTAATACTTTTTGAACTGCCTCCATTCACTGACATTTTGTCTTTTGGTGAAGCTCAAAAGGTCATATAGAAGATGGAGTGAAAATTTCATTTAACTACTTCTTGACCTTTAGAATTACTCAATTTTTTTTTTTTTTTTTTTTTTTTTTTTTTAAGCATTACATGCCTTCCTCGCCAATTATACCCTATCATTCAAGACTGATGCATATATATATATATATATATATATATATATATATATATATATATATATATATATATATATATATATATATATATATATATATATATATATATATATATATATATATATATATATATATATATATATATATATATATATATATATATATATATATATATGCGCTTTCATATTTTTCTTTATCATGAGATTTGATTGCAGGCAATATACAATTTCCATAAAGCTTCGCTCATACAAAGTGAACGAAGTAATGAGGAATTTCTTGCCTCTTTTGTAATCATTTTTTTTAATGTTTACATTTGTTTAAAAAGGTGTTTAACCTTTCTTATTGGAAATATGGATTAAAAATGATAATTCTCAAGCCCTCGCGCGCTCACACAGATACATACACACATACACGCTTTATATATATATATATATATATATATATATATATATATATATATATATATATATATATATATATATATATATATATATATATATATATATATATATATATATATATATATATATATTAAGGTTCTGAAAAAAGGGACACCACTCTCTACCATCTAACTATTATTCCTTTCGTTTTAGCTTCCTTTCTTCTTAAAGTTTTCGAACGTATCCTAAGAAGAATATTATGAAATTTTTAATTTTCAAATTTTATCTTATATCACCAGTACGACATCAGTAAGGAACACTTTACTGGTGATATTTCTCTTCTTTCTGTTTGCTGGTCTTTTGATATCTGGCACTATGGTGAATTTTTTGTTGTTGCGCTAAAAACATCGAAATTTTTCGATAGAGTCTCTCTCAAAGTTTTGATTTTTAAACTTAGCTCTTTCAGAATCTATTCTTTGTTATGTTACCTTCTTTCTGATTCCTTTGCCGTCATTCTGTAGCAACTTTTGTATTTTGTCACCTTTAACCCTCTAAATTTATGGATGGTAATGTACCTCACAGTTTTGTTGTGTCTCAAATTCTTTTTCTATCTCTCATTATTGATTTTTTGTCCCCTCCATCACCTATTAT
>SEYY01005135.1:10000-15000 GCA_009176605.1 Armadillidium nasatum | reverse complement strand
ATATATATATATATATATATATATATATATATATATATAAATGGTATGCATTAATAATATGCATTCATATGCAACATATGTGCGTATTTATGTGGCGAAAAATTATTTGATTTGATTTTTCTTTTTAAATTACTTTCAATTAATAATGTCAATTTTCTCTTCAAATTACTAAAATGATGGAACGTTAAAAAAAAAAAAAAAAAAAAAAAAAAAAAAAAAAAAAATTAAATGACAAAATATTTTTGATGACTAATTTAAGTTAATAAGAACTTTTCTCTGTCTAAATTTTTCTTTCTTTTTTTTCTTTTCTGTTCTATTTATTTATTTATTTATTTATTTTTTATCCATAATTAGCCTCAGTATTTATTCTCTTTTTTATTTATTAAATATTTATTATTTTTATTGCTAAAAAAAAAATACTTGAAATATTTTTTATTATAAAATTTAAATTTTTTTTTTTTAAATTTATATATTTATATAAATTTAATTATATATTATAATATATATATATATATATATATATATATATATATATATATATATATATATATATATATATATATATATATATATATATATATATATATATATTATATATATATATATATATATATATATATATATATATATATATATATATATATATATATATATATATATATATATATATATATATATAATCAAATTTTACTTATTTTTACTAATTGACATAAGTATTAAAACTCATCTCGAAGAAGCATGAAAAATGATCGTCTCGAAACGTTAGAAATTATCGGCAACTTTATCGGCAATCGCTAAAGGTACAAAATCATCGGTACGAAATGTTATAAATAATCGGTGCGATTCTTATAAACAAAATAAATAAAGCATTTACCCAATTGACATGGGTTACAAATCAAAATAATCGTCAGGATGTTTCCAAATAATCAACACGATTTATAAAAGCAATTGGCATGTGAGATAAAAAAAAAAAAAAATCGGCAAAAATATTTTTTAAATATTTTGATTTACGGACGCTAAAGCTCACGTATGGGTTAAATTAATTTTTTTTTTTTTTTATTTTATTTCTTTATTGATTATTATTATTATTACTATTATTATTATTATAATATTATATATTATGATTATTGTATTATTTTCATTTTTTATAATTATTATTATGATTATTGTATTATCATCATTATCATCATCATAATCACCATCATCGTCATTATTATTATTATGTCATTATTATCATTTTTGTTGACATTATTATTATTATTATTATTATTATTATTATTATTATTATTATTATTATTAATTATAGGAAGTCAATTCATGCTTTACATGTAAAGGTATTGTACGGTTGGAAATCCCAGTCGTTATAACAATCAAATTGCTTCTTTTTTTTTTTCCCTCATTCAAAATCAAGAAGAAAAGATAAGCAAACTCTGTCTCTGCTTTTGGGCAGTCGCGATGTGAGCTGCTGCTCTAATGTTTTATTTGAGATTGCGATCAATGGCAGAAATGAATGCATGAATCTCTGATTGAAATTAGAGAGAGAGAGAGAGAGACTCAGAGAGAGGTTTACCGTGTTAACTAATGGGAAGAGAAGAGTTTGAGAGTGAGAGAATGAGAGAGACAGCAGGGGGAGTGTGCTTAAGAGGAAGCAAAAATATAGAAATAGTCAGAGATAAAGGAAGAGAGAGAGAGAGGGAAGGAGATAAAAGCTAACAGAGAGAACGATAGAGAGAGAGAGAGAGAGAGAGAGAGAGAGAGAGAGAGAGAGAGAGAGAGAGAGAGAGAGAGAGAGAGAGAAAGAGAGAGAGAGAGGTAGGGAAGTTGGGAGAAATGCATCGTCATGACATTGAATGCTTTCAGACTGTGAGTTTATGTGAATTATTTCTCACCGATTTTTATTCGTATAAATGGAGTGAAGGATAAGAAGTCAAACACTTAACTCCCAAATGGCTAGATAAATACGCATATATGTATAGAAAACAAGAATAGAGATAGAGACATGAAATGAAAATAATAAAAAAAAGAGACAAAGTAAAAATAAATATAAAAAAAAGACATGAAATAAAACTATAAAGAGAAAAAGAGATGTAAAATAAAAATAAAGAATAGAAGGAAGGACATGAAATAAAAATAAAGAGAAAAAAACAAAATAAAAATAAATAGAAATTAAATAGAAATAAAAAGACATAAAATAATGAATAGAAAAAAAGAGATATGAAATAAAAATAAAAAGAGAAAAAGACATAAAATAAAAATAGATTAGAATAAAAAGGAAACATGAAATAAAAATAATAATTAATAATTGGTAATAAAGAAATGATTAAAAAATAAGACTTAACAGGTAATAAAGAATTGAGAAAATAAATAAAAATAAGAAATGAGAGAATATAAAGAAATAATAAATAAATAAAATAGAAATCAAAAAAATAAAAATAAAAAATGAGAGAAAATAAAGTAAAGAGAAAAAAGAAATAAAATAAAAATAAGACTTAAAAGGTTAATAAAGAATTGAGAAAATAAATAAAAATAAGAAATGAGAAATAAATAAATAAAGAAATGAGAAAAAATAAAAATAAGAATTGAGAAAATAAATAAAAATAATAAATAAGAGAAAATAAAGAAATAATAAATAAATAAATGAAAAATAAATAAAAATAAACAATGAGAGAAAATAAAGAAATGAGAAAAAAGAAATAAAATAAAAATGACTTAATACGTAATAAAGAATTGACAAAATAAATAAAAATTAGAAATGAGAGAAAATAAAAAATGAGAAATAAAAATAAATAAATGAGAAAAAATAAAGAAATGAGAAGAAAATAAAAAAATAAGAAATGAAAAAAAAAGAAATAAAATAAAAAGACAAGTAATAAGGAATTGAGAAAATAAATAAAAATAAGAAATGAGAGAAAATAAAGAAATGAGAAAAAAAATAAAAAAATAAAGAATTGAGAAAATAAAAGAAAAAATGTGATAAAAGAGAAAGAGAATTGACGCCTCTTAGTCACGAGTTTTATCACGATTTCAAAATTTTAAATCTAATTACCCATTTTCTGCTTATTAACTTAGGAAGCTTTAGGATAGTTATTGCAACATTCACCAATAAATTTACTTAATAAACCATTTGGACACACACATACATACATACGTACATAAAATGCATACATAAATATATACATACATACATGCATACATATTTACATACATATGCATACATACTTATTTACTTACATACATAAATATTCATACATCACTCAAAAGCATACATAAGAAGTAATTGCTTACATCTATACATACAAGTTATACATACATAGATGTGCTTGTGAAAATGTGCATATTCGAAATTTCGTATGATAAACTAGTGTTAATTAATAAGTATAAAAAAGCAGTAATTGCAAAATGAGCATACATCTACATACATACAAGTTATACATACATATACATAACATACATAATGTGCTTAACGCCTTTCAAGAAAAAGCCAAAGCTCTCAGATACAAAAGAAACAAAATCTGTTAGCTTAAGCATTGCTAAATCAATGAAAGATCTTCTAGCTTCCAGCAGCGATGAAGAATACAGTCAGAGTGTCAAAGGACACAATATCGATTATTGAAAATTATTGAAACTCCGTTTGGAGGCAGATACCAACTGGTTGGTGGAGAGATAATGCAAAAGTTTTCCTTTTTTGCAGCTGGCAAGGACTTATGTTGCTAGTGAGTGTTTTTCAGTCAGGCCTCATTTACGATGAAAAGCGAACCAAACTTACCTGGAAGAGCCCAAAAGCTTTTATTTCTAAAAAATAACTTACCAATTATTAACTTCAAATGGAATATGTGAAACTGTGAAGTGTGAAGGTAATACTGAATATGGTTATATATATATATATTATATATATATATATATATATATATATATATATATATTATATATATATTATATATATATATATACCTTTTTCAAATGGGTAGGTTGGGAAAGATATATGGTAACATAGATTCTATATATATATCCAAGAATCTATATAAAAATTTAAACTATATCCGCATCTGCGGATATATATACCGCAATCCGCCGATATAAAAAATATATCCGTATCTTATATATATATATATATATATATATATATATATATATATATATATATATATATATATATAATATATATATATATATATAAGGAAATTTCTTTTGACAATATTTAACTTATTCATTTTTATTTTTTAAGTTGCTGACTCCTCATATTTTCCACTGCATTGATTGAATGGATGAAACATTAATCAGACACTAATCTAAACTGTTCACGGTTTGCAAGACTTAAACAAACCTCGACATATCTGCCTTTATTATACTGTCTCTTTCCAAACAATAATGACTCATCAATCTCAACTATTGATTTTTCTGCCTGTCACACTAATACATCCCAAAACACAAACTTCACATCAAAAGTTAGACTAATTAATAACAATAGTTTTGCCAATACTAATAAATGTTGACACCTTCGTTACGAATGAATTATGAACCAAAAGGTAAATTTTTATTTTTAATGCATCTTACTAACTCAAAAAATGCATATCTGAAAACCCGTTGTTTTTAAGAGAGAGAGAGAGAGAGAGAGAGAGAGAGAGAGAGAGAGAGAGAGAGAGAGAGAGAGAGAGAGAGAGAGAGAGAGAGAGAGACACTGACCTTAAACCCACACAAGGTTTTACTGCAGAAAGAGTCTTTATTTATCACTTCTGTTCATTATTTCGCAGTCTATATTACAGTCTACTTAACGTTTTCCAGTAATTAATAATTTAAAATACTTCAAAAGAACAAATACACTTTAGTGTATTTACACTTTAGTGTATTAATAACTAACATTGATTTATCGATTATTTTTAAGCGATAGCAGTATCGATATATCAATATCAAAAGATCGGTCATCTGCTATATATATATATATATATATATATATATATATATATATATATATATATATATATATATATATATATATATAT
>SEYY01005135.1:0-2500 GCA_009176605.1 Armadillidium nasatum | reverse complement strand
ATTTTTTTACATTTTTTTAAATTTTTTTTTTTTTAAATTTTTTTTTTTTTTTTTTTTTTTTTTTATATTTATATATATATATATATATATTATATATAATATATTAATATATATATATATATATATAATATTATATATATAATATATATTTTATATATATTTATTATAATAATAAATATAGCAATTATTCAAAAAATTATGATTGAAGTAGTTTTATGAGTATTTTTTTCTTTACTTTTTTTCATTTTTTTTAATTTATTTTAAACAGCAATCTGCATTGACTTTTTTAACATGTTTTTTAAACATGTTACTGTACTGTAATTTTTACTGTACTAATAATTTGAAGCAATTTTTGGAGATATTCGCATACTTATTTTACCTAAACTTATTTTGTATTAATTTAGATTTTATTTTTTATTTTTTATTTAATTTTTTTTTTTTTAGCAGAAATACAGTAAAACCATTAACCAAAAGTTCACTTATAATTAAATCCCTTAATTAAAACTGAATCTCAATCCTTCCCGAATATATATATATATATATATATATATATATATATATATATATATATATATATATATATATATATATATATATATATTATATATATATATATATATATATATATTATATTATTAAGTTTTAATAAGTTATTGATTTATCTAGTTTTGAAAGGTAAAATCACTGATTTAAAGAGTTTAAATTATTATTATTATATAATTAAATAATATTATTATTATATTATTATTATTATTATTATTATTATTACCTAATGGTTATTATTTTGTGCATGAAAATAATAATTATTCTCGTTAAGACTCTTTATTAAATATTCATTGAGGAAAAATATTTCCTCATATGTTGTTTAAGAGATTCCAAGAAAATCCTCTTGAGTCGAATGAAATCGCATTTTGTTAAAAGTAATTCAAGATTATCAAAATTTTGACGGCTTATCCTTATATGTATAAAAGTGGGGAAGCTTTTAAAAATAAATTTTATTAGAATACATATTACGTACACCGTCGGGTTAGAAAATGAATTTGCCGAAGGTGGCTTTGAAGTGTGTCTCGTGTTGATAAGCTCTTGCCTCTGGAAAATTATTCGAATCTGTCTTCGAAAAATTCCTTCTTGTGTATGTCATTATGTCATCGAAAAATACTGTAAATTCTGTCATGTGTATGTCATTACGTCATTTAAATCATCGTACCATTTATATCTTTAATATCTTTTTAATAATTCGTAAATAAAAGAAATGCTTTCGGCATTTTTGTTTTATTTTTTTATTTTTTTTTTTGTTTCTTGCATTATTTCTTTGTTTTATTATTTTTAAGGTTTTTAACTAGTTTTTTCGGGTTTTGGGTTTTTGTTTTACTTTTACGTTCTTTGTTTTATTTCCGCGTTTTGTTTTTTTTAACTTTTTTTTACTTTTTAATTTTTTTTTTTAAATTTTGGAAATTTTTCTCTTTTATTTTTTTTTATCTTTGTTTTTCGTTTCCATTAAAAGTTATTTTTCTCTTCATTTTTGTAAAAAAAAAAAAAAAAAAGTTTTTTTTTGTTTTTGTTTTTTCATGTTCTCTACGTATTTTCCTTCTGTTTTATCATTGTTGAACACAATTTTTTTTTTTTCATTTTATTCTAAAAATATTTGATTTATTGCGACATTATTATTATTATTATTATTATTATTATTATTATTATTATTATTATTATTATTATTATTATTTTATTGATTAATATTTTGGATTTATATTTTGCTATTTCTATAATCTTCATGGTCCTAATATATATTATATATATATATATATATATATATATATATATATATATATATATATATATATATATATATATATATATATATATATATATATATATATATATATATATATATATATATTTCAAATTAATGTCTGGAAAGGCGGTAAGAAGAAAGACGAGATTGCGACCGAAGTGGATTGAATAAGATAAAAAAAAAAAAAAAAAAAAAATAATAATAATAATAAATAAATAAAAGAAAAAAAAAAGAAAAAAAATGTGAGTTCATTCTGAATTTTTTCACTTTAATGTAATAAAAGACATCATTTTTATTAAAAGGATCAAAGAGGTCAGGGTATATTTTTACTATTAAAAAATTTGTCTCCTTTAATATTATATTATATATATATATATATATATATATATATATATATTATATATATATATATATATATATATATATATATATATTAAGAGGAGAAGAGAGAGAGAGAGAAATTCCTCATTAATTTCTTTAATATATTTTAGTATTTCTTTTTTTTTATTTATTTTAATAAAGTAATATTTAATAATCCTTTTTTGAGTAATTTCAGTTTGAGTTCTTTTTATCAGAGATTATTTTTTTCTCAATGGAAATACATAATATTAGGATAAAAGCAGTTAATTAAGAATGAATTCGAATGTTTTATTATATTTTTTTTATAATAAATATAATATATATTAATTATATTATATATATATATAT
>SEYY01005134.1:35000-47500 GCA_009176605.1 Armadillidium nasatum | reverse complement strand
TGGATTGAAGCTCATTTTATTCTAATACTCGGTGAGTGACTTTATATTCTTATTGTTTTAATTTACTTTTAATTTAGGCTAATATATCTTAATATTTGGTTTATTTTACTTTAATATTTAGGACAGACAGTCACATTACTGTCTCTTATTTAACATCAGGGTTTCTTTAAAATAAAAACCCAATAACTTTCCTTAATAAAAAGAGTAGTTTACTATTGAGACTCGTAGTTTTTGAAGTATTTAGACCGATCATTTATTAGCCTTTAGTTTACCTTGTTGCTCACCTTGTATTTCTGAATTTCGTAAACTTTTAGAGCATCGTTGAATTGATATTTAATTTTTAAAGCGTTTTCCTTAATTGTTTACCTTTAAAGTATCATTTAAAATGTCTGAAATGGAAGAGTGCCAATCTTTGAACCGTTCATTTATTATTGAAAGAGAAGATTTAAAAAATCGAGTGAGGTTAATTTAAATAAATTTGAAGCTGGTGCGAGCGAGTCATTTATAAAAGAAAAAATAGCGGAAGTAAAAGGTTATCTTAAATCCTTAGAGAAAATAGATAAAATTATATTGTCCAACATAAATAAGTTTGATTCATTGCGTGACCATTACGTTAGTGATCGTGATACATCATTTCAGTATAAAATTGATACCGAGGACAAAATTTGTTCAATAGCGGCTGATCTAGTGAAATCAGTAACTCCTTCCGTTTCTAGCGAAGAATCCGCATCTCCCTCAGTAAACCCCACTGAAAATAGTGGTGCTAATACTCCTGATAGGGCTAGGCCTAATTTAAGTTTATATAGGAGTGCTAAAGAACCCCCTATACATATAGGTAGATTTGAAGGGGATGAGGATGACAAGTTAGCTTTCTCTCGATTCTTAGCGAAATTTAATGAGCCCTTATTGATACTAATGCTGTTTATTCTGATGAAGAAAAATTTATTCATTTAATTAGTAATTTAGGCCATACAGCTTATGATATGGTTAAGCACCTAAGTCCTGAAGGACTGAATTATAAAGTTGCGTTAGATATTTTGAAATCGGAGTACCTTGATAAAGAATTTATTTTGAGAGATTTTTCAACAGTTATTGAAATCCGTGCCCCACCAGAAAATAATCTAGCAGCTTTGAAGGGTTATCTTAATGAAATGAAAGTTTTGACCTATGACCTTAAGTCATATGGTTTTGATTTCCTTGTACCCGAGACACCCGGTTTTAAAATGGTCAGTTCAATGATAATTTATAAGTTACCTCCAAAATTCAAGAATGCGCTTATTGAAAAAGTTCAAAACAATTACCCTAGTATCCTAGAAGTTTTTGAACATTCTCCCACATTACTTAAACGTTTGGAGTTAGGGCAAAGACCACAGCCTCAGTCTAAGCATGATAATAGGTAAGCCTTATAATAATGGTAATAGTAGGAATAACAATAATGGTCATAAGTATAATAAATTTGCTAATAATAGTGGTAGCCAAAGTAAAGGTAGTAATGATAAATTTGCTCGTAATAGTGAAACTAAAGCTACCCTAGAAAACTTTAAGACCACTCAAAAATCTACCAAATCTAATTACGTTCATAATAAAACTAATGCTTCCAATCGTGTTTTCCCTTGCAAATTTTGTAGTGCTGCAGGTCATTCAATGAATAAATGTCCGGCTTACCCGGACCTTGAATCTAGATTACAACGCTGTGATCAATTAAATATTTGTAGATTTTGCTCTAGTTCTAAGCATGCAACAGATGATTGCCCTGGTCATCATGATAACTTTTTAGATTACGCATGTGTTTTCTGTAACCTTCATACCCATATATCTGCTTTATGTGAGAAGGGGCATTCTAAAAAGAATGATGGTCATACTATGTCATACCTTTGCATTAACTATAGTAATGGGGAACAAAACTATCTGCTGCCCTTTGTAGAAATTACTTTGCATCATAGAGGTAAACAATGTAAAATATTAGCTCTGATCGACTCTGGAAGTCAGCGTAGTTATGTAGCTCTAAAGCAGCCAAACAATTGTTAGACTTAAACTCTTTGCATAGTGTCAATTATGATGTGCATAGTTTTGTTGCTTCTAAAGAAAAATCCTTCTTTCTTAGCTCTTTTGATATAGATTTGCCTGGCATAAAACAATTTCCCTTTTCCTTGCTTATAGATGAATCTTTTGACATTAAATTTGAGATACCAGGTTTAAAGGTTGCTTATGAAAATTTAAACAAGCTTGGGTATAGAATTAATGCAATGCATGATTGTAATGAATGTGTTGAGCTAAATGCATTAATTGGTATCGATCTTTTACAATATTTGCCTCCTTTTAAGTTTGAAAAATGCATGAATGGTGCATGTTTTAAAATTGGTCAAGATATAGTGCCTTTTGGGGATATTAATAATTTTCTTTATACTGACCAAATTGCTAAATTAAATTCCATCACCTATGGAACAGGAGTATCTTGTGAAAGTGTTGCCCTTTCCTCTTTGTTAACCTAATTTTAAGTCCCTCTGTTTCATACTTTAATCCTTTGATGAGTGTTTTTGATGATAGTGAAGTGGAGCATGGACTTGATAATTTATTTACTCTGGAAAGCCTAGGGATTAAAAATATTGATGAAGATATGGCTAAAGCTGATATCTTGCAGGTGTCTGAGTTTAATGACAATATTGTTTACAAAAATAAATACTATTATGTAAAACTTCCTTGGAAGGAGAATGTTGACGAAGTGCCTTCCAATTTTAAGGTTGCCCGTAAGGTTTTAGATAGAGTTGTTAAAGCGATTTGCATTCTAAAAATTTATTTGAAGATTACGAAAGAGTTTTTGAACAGCATTTAGCTGATGGAATAATTGAAAAGGTGGATATAAACCCATCTGAATATGCAAATTTTATATTTATTCCCCATAGGCCAGTTATTAAAATGGAAGCTCAGGTTACTACGAAAATTCGCCCTGTCTTTAATTGTTCATTAAAAACCCACAAAAACTTACCTTCCCTTAATGAAGCTGCTTACCCAGGCATTGACCTAATGTCCTCTCTATTACAATTGCTTTTAAAATTTAGATGCAACAAATATGTTGTGCTTGCAGATATCAAGCAAGCTTTTCTAGCTATAAAATTACTGACTGAAGAGGATAAGAATAGGTTTTGTTTCTTTTGGGTAGAAAATGGCAAAATTGTTACTTATCGGTACACATCATTGGTTTTTGGGTTTGTCAGTAGCCCTTTTATTTTACATTATGTTATGCGATTCCATGCTTCTAAGTTTCCCAAAGATTTGTGCTCTAAACTTTTAACTGAAAATTTTTATGTAGATAATTTCATTTATAGCAGTAATGATCTTGGGGAAATAAAGTATGTTTATAAAGAAGCGTGTGTGAGGATGGATGAGGCTTCCTTTTTTCTAAGAAGTTGGAATTCTAACCTACCTGAATTGAATTTAAAATTTGCAGCGGATGGCAGATTAGCTGGCCATGGTTGCCCTGAAGAGAAAGTTTTAGGGTATCAGTATAACTTGGAAAATGACGCCTTGAGTGTTGCAAAAGTTGATTGTGATATTAGGGCTAACACAAAAAGACTTATTTTGTCAGCTATTTCTTCTGTGTTTGACCCTGTAGGCCTAGTTCTGCCTCTTACTGTTAGTGGTAAAATATTAATGCGCTACATATGGAGTTTGAGTCCTAAAGTTGACTGGGATACTGTTTTGAATGCTGAAGTCATAAATGAGTGGAAAAAAGTAGCTGCTTCACTTAATGAGGCTTATAAGTTGTCATTTAAAAGAATGGCACTCAGTAAGGACAATGAATATGGTGTTCACATATTCTGTGATAGTTCCAAAGACATCTTATGGGTTTGTTATGTATGCATGTTGTGATGGCCTATCTGATTTAATATTTGCAAAAACTAAGATGGCTCCATTGAAAGAGTTAAGCATCCCTTGTCTTGAATTAATGGCAGTTGTACTGGCATTTAAGTGTTTGCCTAACATATTATCTGCTTTTGAAGATATTAAATTTAAGTTTTTAAATTTTGTAGTGGATGCTCAAGTAGTGTTAACCTGGTTGTTAACAAATAACCCTAGGAGTAAGTCTAAAATGGTAAAGAATAGGCTTAAAGATATTGAGCTTGCAAAAAATGAATTAATTTCTGAATATAAGGTGCCTATTTTCTTTAGATACACTGATACCAATAGTAACCCTGCTTATTGTTGACAAAAGGTGTTACATTTAAAAAGTTCAATGAGCTTAAACTTTTCTGGGAACATGGACCCCCCTTTTTATCCAATAATTTTGCTAATTGGCCAGTGCATGACTTGTTGAGCATTCCTCCTGAATGCAAAATTAAATTATCTGTTAATTGTAGTTCTATCAATCCCATTGAAGATAAAGATGTATATGATATTGCAAAATTTTCTGATTTAAATAAATTAATAAGATTAACGGCTTATCTTTTTAAATTTAGGTTTATTAAAGTAGTTGATGCTGATCCCACCAAATATGCTTTGCTGTATTGGGTCAGGCGTATGCAGGTTGCATGCTTTGAGAAAGAAATAAAATTTCTGAAAGGTAATAATAAATCTGACCCAGTTCCACCCCTTGTAAATCACCTTGATCTCTTTCTTGATAAAGAAAATATCCTCCGCTCTCATGGTAGGATTTCAAAATCACTTCATTTTAATTATGACATTTGCAACCCTATTTTATTGGCTAAAGTACACCCCTTTACGCGTTTAATTATATCAAACTCTCATTCACAAGTTCAGCATCTTGGGGTTCAAACTACACTTAACCATATTAGAAATCAAGGTTTTTGGATACCTCAAGCCAGGCAAGCTGTTAAAACTGTTTTGTCATCATGTTTTTTATGTAAAAAATACAATGCTCTCTGTTACAATTACCCCAAACTGACCAACTTACCTAAAAATCAGCTAACATTGATTAAGCCTTTTTATCATGTGGGGGTAGATTTTACAAGTCATATTTGGGTTAAAGACACAGAAAGTGGTAATGAACACAAAATGTATATTTTGCTATTCACTTGTTTAAGCATCAGAGCCCTGCATATGGAACTTGTTCCAGATATGTCTACTGAAAATTTCTTGCTTGCCTTTCAAAGGTTTTGTAACAGATATACAATCCCCTCTCATTTATACTCTGATAATGCACGTTCCCTTGTGAAAGCTGGAGACATCCTTAGTGATGTTTTAAGTTCCCAAGAATTTTGTGATCATCTTACGCAGTTACATATTAAACATGTAAAAATTCCCCTTTATGCAGCTTTCATAGGAGCTGCTTGGGAGAGGTTAATCCGTACTGTTAAAAGCTGTTTATATAAAACTGTACAAACTAAAACCCTTTCATATTTTGAATTACTGACCACTTTATCTTCTATACAAGATGCTATAAACTCCAGACCTCTGACTTACAGAGATTCTGAAAATGATTTGAATATTATTTCCCCCAATTCCTTTTTGAAAATGCATAGCAATTCTTCTTTGGTCTTTAGAGACTTGGAGGAAGACCCTTGGAGGGAAATAGATAGGAAGGATGTCCTTGAGAGTCTGGACCAGCAACTTATTGTCTTTGAAGAGTTCCGGAGATTGTGGTATGAACTATATTTGCTAAGCCTCCGGGAATACAGCAGAAATTTGTATCAGAGTTCTTGGACTAATCGCATAAAGTGTGGCGATGTTGTCCTTATAAAACTACCAAATAAACCTAGACCCTTTTGGTTGCTAGGAAGGGTTGTAGAAGTAGTGGTAGGATATGACAATATAATTAGATCTGTCAAAGTAAAACAGAGCAATGGCAAAGTGGCACACCACTCAATTTGCAATCTTTTCCCTATGGAGCTATCCATAACTCACCCTGGGGTGAGCCAGAATGAGGAAAGGGCAGCAATTGATGATTCTTCCTCTGAAGAAGTTGCCCCTGCTTCAGCAGTTACTAGACAGCCTGATAGTCATGATAAAAGCTCTGAGAAAAGACCTGTAAGGAAGGCTGCTGTAAAATTCAGGAAATTCCTGAAAGAAAATTTAGATGACTTGTAAAATTATATTTTATATGCTTTTAAACTTAAGTTAGTTTGTAGTATTTAGTTTTAAGATGTTTGTAGTTTTTATTAGCATTGTAAAAATTTGATTTTAAATTTAACTTTGTAAGGCTTTGCATGGTAGAAAATATGCTAATGCTAGATTGATTTGATTTATTGATCAGATGATTTTGACTCTTGCTTAATTTAAATTTAAATTTAAATTCTTGTTGTGGGAAGATATTGAGAAAATACTTGCATTTTGCTTTTAAAGATAAAATTATTTTGATTTTATATTTGCCTTTAGTGAAAATCTAACTGGTCTATCTTTGAGGTACCTAAATTTCCCCAAAAAATTAGATTTTCTTAGGAATGGCAACAATAAGGGTTGTTAGGCGATTTTTTAAACACGCTAGACTTCACTGGCTTATATACCTTAGAGCTCGTTGCATATAAAATTTTATAAATGTAAGTGTTCTTTAATAATTATATCAACCTCATCGACAAGATCTTCCAGAGAATGTAAAGTATTTAATTATTAAGAGACCTTTCTTAGAATTATAATTGTTTATTTGAATGTTAGGACAGAATTTGGGCTCAGATTGCTATATTAGAACTAAGACATTGACAGTCCTACTCTTTTTATAATTTGCATTGTTTGATTTTAACTTTTAGCATAGAGTAGGCTTGTTAGATATTCTATGGGGTTTAAAAATTGACTTTAATACTAGACTTACGTTTTTGAAAAGTTCTTAGATGGTAATAGAGTCTAGATTTATTGACCTAATGTTTATGTGGCAATTGTTCATTTGAGAGAGAGGTACTGTTTATTTTAAATTACTTACTAAACATTAAATAAAGTCTTTAACGTTTAAAGGCTCCTCGTCCTTAGACAACTTTATTAAGGAAAAAATAAACGTTATAAATAAATATCACAAACTTGGATTGAAGCTCATTTTATTCTAATACTCGGTGAGTGACTTTATATTCTTATTGTTTTTAATTTACTTTTAATTTAGGCTAATATATCTTAATATTTGGTTTATTTTACTTTAATATTTAGGACAGACAGTCACATTACTGTCTCTTATTTAACTTCAGGGTTTCTTTAAAAATAAACCCAATAATATATATATATATATATATATATATATATATATATATATATATATATATATATATATATATAATATATATATATATATATATATATATATATATATATATATATATATATATATATATATATATATATATATATATATATATATATAATATATTATATATATATATTATATATATATATATATAATATATATATATATATATATATATATATATATATATATATATATATATATATATATATATATATATATATATATATTATATATATATATATATATATATATATATATATATATATTATATATATTTATAATATATTATATTATTATATATATATATATATATATATATATATATTATATATATATATATATATATATATATATATATATATATATATATATATAATATATATATATATATATATATATATATATATATATTATATATATATATATATATATATATATATATATATATATATATATATATATATATATATATATATATATATATATATATATATATATATATATATATATATATATATATATATATATATATATATATATATATATATATATTATATATAAATATTAACAATATAACCTGTTTTTATACATAGTTATTTTATTGCTATATATCAAATTTGTATTATTTAGCTACATTTAGGGATGGAGCGATACCAACATTTTTACCGATACCGATACCTGAAAATATACCGATACTTTATCCATTCAGATACCAAAATTTTTACCGATACCGATACCTGAAATATACCGATACTTCACTCCATCCCTAAATATATATATATATATATATATATATATATATATATATATATATATATATATATATATATATATATATATATATATATATATATATATATATATATATATATATATATATATATATATATATATATATAAAACTTTTTTTAAGAAAACTAACACTCTCGTTTTCTATTAAATCACTCTAATTAAAAGTAATAAAAAATAAAACACTAAAACGGAAGTAACAGCATAAGTAAAAAAAGCGAAAACAAGAACGGAAAATAAAAAGTATAAAGCGTAAAAGTTTCGGAGATAAATCCTTTCTCACTCTTCAGACACAGCTGAATAGGGAAAGAGAATTTATCTCCGAAACTGTTACGCTTTATACATTTTATTTTCCGTTCTTTTTTTTCGCTTTTTTACTTATGATGCTAATTTCGTTTTAGTGTTTTACTTTTTATTATTTTAATTAGAGTGATTTTTTTTTTTTTTTTTTATATATATATATATATATATATATAATATATATATATATATATATATATATATATATATATATAATATTATATAATATATATATATATTATATATATATATATATATATATATATATATATATATATATATATATATATATATATATATATATATATATATAAATAAACTTTCAAGGTTCTTCAAGAAATTTTAATCGTGTATTGTTAATTTTCAATGCCTCGATACACATTTACCTCTTGATTTAATGTGACAAAAAATTAAATCTTTTCTCAAATGAGTTTCTTCATCTACATCTTTCTTTGAAGAGGATAATTTACTTTGAATGTTATATTACTGTGAATTATAAAGCAGCTGATTGCGTCTTGGTATGGGCAGAAATGCTCTTTAGAGGTTGTAAAAGTTTGGAGGGTGGGAGATGTTCAAAATCGGTGTTGGGTCTGCTTTTGTTAAACATACTGACAGATCATTTCCTAGACTCTCGATAACTGACCATGATAGAACTGATCAGAGAGTGTTAGATTGAAATATTCTATTGGCCTTAAAATCAAGGACATTACAGTACCAGATCTTCAGTACTGTAACATGTTTTGGACATTTGTTATCCACTACATCGAAGTTTACTTTAAATAATTTCCATCATATTACATTAAGTTGAAACAAGTACCGAGTTGTTAGATAATGATCTCAAAGAGTATCAATAAATATAGCAGAAGCCTCTTCATGCATGCAAAATTTCATTTTGGTATTACACACAGTGCTGTCCATTTGGTCCTATTAATGTTTCATTTCATGCTACACGATAACCTCACAGCTTTAGCTTGGTCTATATATATACACTCTTATAGTCTCCTTTTTTCAAGACAACTTCTTTCCATTAAATGACAACTTTTTACTTTTTTTTATAAAAAAGTGAGGAAGGGAAGGGAAAGTAAAGAAAAATGATGGTATAATAATGGAAATAAACTCCCAACTGTCAAGCTGTATTGCTAGGAAAACTCACATGAAGGTTTTGAAACTACTTCACAAGACCTAAAAATGTTAACAATATTTTCAGTGAAATGAAATTCGCAGTTTCAGATCAATTTTCAGCCTACCAAGAAAATGTGCCAAACCTTTCAGAAGAAAGATGCCCGTTTTGGTGTTTCAATTGCGAAAAGGCTAAAACCTTTAAACTTTTCTCTGGAATAATCTTCGAAAGTTTAAGTTTTGATTCTAAGTTTTAAAGTTACGCTATTTCCTCTAAACCTCACTTTTGGGTAAGAATCTTTACTTACTTTTTTTATACTCTGAAATTTAATTAATACTTAAAATAATTATAAAATATATATATATATATTGTGAAATGCTTTAATTAAATTACATATCTGTAAACTTTTGGAAGGCTTAAGTAAAGAAAACAAAAAGGAAGAATATTTCTTTAATGTGAAAAATGATTTTATACACTATAAAAAAATATACATCGGGATAAAGTTTAATAAGGTGAACACTTTAGAAAAGCACTTCGAACAATTATCACACAAAAAAAAAAAAAAAAAAAAAATTAACAAAATCTCTCTCTCAACAAAACTGTGCAAATTAACTACAAAAAAAAAAAAAAAAAAAAAAAAATAAAAAATAATAATAATAATAAAAATAACATCTACATAATTCTTCAAAACTAGAAATGCAATTGTGTTTAAAATCGTGAAAGACCAAATATTATCAAAATGCCTCTTTGGCCATAAAACATCCAGCATATATCTTAAAACAAGAAAAATGGTGATTTCAAACGTTTCCTTTAGAAAAAAAAAAAAACAAATTGAAAGCAAATTTTTTGGAAGAATCTCTCGAGTAATACAAATCAGTTTTCTAGGATAAATCAAGAGTAAAAATAAATCTTTGTTTTAAGATATATGTACAAAATATAATCGAAGCTTAAAATATAGAATCCAACTACACTAATAATAATAATAATAATAATAATAATAATAATAATAATAATAATGAATTACAATAATAATAATAATAATAATAATAAGAATTACAATAATAATAATAATAATAATAGTAACGTCTTATTTTGCACATCAATATTCATTACATGTCATTAGAAGGCGAAATATTTATATTAATTTCTTTTGATTAAATTCATGATATTATAAAAACATATAACTTGCATCCAACATGAAACAAGAAGTTTTATAATAACAACTTCGTAAAACCCCCATGACAACAAATCTAAATACCATTTTATTAAGAAACATATGTGAAAGGAAGGATATAAATGGGGGACGGGGAAAGATAACCCAAAGAGATCTTGTGGATAGGGGGGGGGGGGAACCTAGTTAGAGGAGCGAGAAATTTTTTTATTTTCTCAGACTTAAATTGAAGATTAAGCATAGAATTAAAAGAAAAAAAAATAAATAGAAACTTAACATTAACATTATTGAACCACTTAACATTTTATAGAATTTTTTTTAATACTTTTTATATAATTCGTAAATATAATACTTTATTTTCATTGTTTTTTGTCGATATATTCATTTCATGTACAAAAATGTAATTTAATAGAAATACTATTGAATATTATATATATATATATATATATATATATATATATATATATATATATATATATATATATATATATATATATATATATATATATATATATATATATATATATATATTATATATATATATATATATATATATTGGTTGATAATGCTCAATAATAATAATTATAATAATAATAATAATAAAAAATATCACAAGCCACAATTATTATATATATATATATATATATATATATATATATATATATATATATATATATATATATATATATATATATATATATATATATATATATATATATATATATATATATATATATATATATATATATATATATATATATATATATATATATATATATATATTAGTATAAAAAATAAGTTCTTGGTATCACAAACCTTCAAGGTGTTTTCAAGTTTCAACACAATGAAATTGCAAATTACGACTGAGAAAACCATTTAAATGTCATTAAGGGCTAATAAGTTGCGAGTCTCTTTCATAACCTGGCGATGATGATGCCATTCCTGGTGGTTTTCCTACAGTCTCTCCGATAGGCGAGTAACCTCCTGAATACTGTGAATGGTTATCAAGATGCTCCGTTTCAGAACAGTACTGATCACAACGACACAATGCCGAGAAACAATCCTGAAAAAAAAAAAAAAAATAAATAAAAAATAAATAAATAAATATATATAATATATATATATATATATATATATATATATATATATATATATATATATATATATATATATATATATATATATATATATATATATATATATATATATATATATATATATATATATATATATTAGTGATGGGATGATTAAGAATTTTTTGATGATGATAATGAAATGAAAAAAATACATTGTAAATATTTTAATTATTTTAATAAATTTAACTTTTTTTATAATAAGAAAGAATTAAATTGTCTTCTCTTTATTCAAATGTGTAAATATATAATTTTAATATTTTGTATAACATAGATGCCCACTCACTCTCGGTCCCATATATATATATATATATATATATATATATATATATATATATATATATATATATATATATATATATATATATATATATATATATATATATATATATATATATATATATATATATATATATATATATATATATATATATATATATATATGAAAGTACTGGTCATAAGTTGATAAAATTTGCTACGAACAAACCTTGGTGTGAGAGAAGCGAGGCAGAATGATGAGAGGTCACGTCACGTCACTCGCTACACACCTAACGTCAACATGTACGAAATTAAGTTCTTCTTTGAAGATCACGTCGTTTCCAAGGGAATTTGGCGTCAAATTTCCGTAACATGGAAAAGCGTGTGAAGGCACGCCTTGATGGTAATGGTCATCACTTTCAACTCTCGTTGCGATGTCAGCTCCATTTTCACACACCACGGTTTGTTCGTGGCAAATTTTATTAACTTTTGACCACTACTTTGATATCTATAAGTGTATTTAGGGGACCGTGAGCAAATGGT
>SEYY01005134.1:2500-30000 GCA_009176605.1 Armadillidium nasatum | reverse complement strand
TAAAACCATTGGTAATGTACCGTTATATATAATCTGAAATTATATATATAAAAAAGCTAAATAGTTTCTTCTGAAATTATACGATAAAAAATTTTACTTCCCTTATACCTTTTAAAGGAATATCGAATTTGAAAACGATCTTAAAGAGGGTACACCACTTTTGCTGTTACCAAACGATATCTACTGTTTATAAAAACTAAAAGAAAAAAGAAAAGGATCGAGGCAAAGCACAAGTTCCTGATCATGATAAGTTTACTTACATCAGGATAATTTTTATCACAAATTAGCATAACGGAAGAATGAGGTTGGCAAGGCGTCGGTGATGGTGTCGGTGTCGAAGAATTTGACGAAGAATTATTATTCTTGGTTTCATTTTTTGGTGGATTAAATGTCAACAACATCCAAGCACCTGGTCCTGTAAATCATAAACATGAGCAT
This sequence comes from Armadillidium nasatum, assembly GCA_009176605.1. Lineage (NCBI taxonomy): Eukaryota > Metazoa > Arthropoda > Malacostraca > Isopoda > Armadillidiidae > Armadillidium > Armadillidium nasatum. The sequence goes on along the minus strand of SEYY01005134.1, from coordinate 29,562 downwards.
TGAATAATGAATTAAAATGAATATTAAATTAAATCAGGAGTGAGGAGTCGGAAGAGGAGACTTTTTTTGAGGAGTTTGGGTGTAAGACTGTTTGTCTATCTATACCCCCCACTTTTTTTTTCATTATTATTTGGAAATTTTTTTTTTAAACAATCCTCTAATGTAAAATCTTAAAAATCGTTTATATATATATATATATATATATATATATATATATATATATATATATATATATATATATATATATATATATATATATATATATATATATATATATATATATATATATATATATATATATATATATATATATATATATATATATATATATCACACGTTTCAAACATCGTGCGAATAGGGGTATTAATGTGAATATGAAATAATCTTATATACTCGTTTTGTTCTACAGATAGAAGCCTAGAACAGATCTCTTTACTTAACTTTTAATATAGTGGAAGTTATAACTTTAACTTTCTCTATATACTGACAAAGTATAAATATAATAATTAAAAAATCAAATAGTAGATTTGTTTGTCGTAAATTATGACTTTAGGTTTTCCTCCAAAAAATTCATAAAAATAAACAACCACGTTTTTTGGGTGGAGGATATTGAAGTTTGATGCTTTTCATAATTTTTCCCTCTCAAACTCCCCTCAATCCCAGATTTAAACTATATTAACTACTAACCTGTCATACCAATAACACTTGTATAATTTTTATAACCAAGTGGGGTATTATTGCCTTCTTGTGAGGTGTCTTTCTTTTCCAAAGTAACATTTGGTGCGTCGCCTACTTGACCACAAATAATAAAATGGTATTCATATTGGTCTTCTGCATCAATTTCAAATCTGAATATATATATATATATATATATATATATATATATATATATATATATATATATATATATATATATATATATATATATATATATATATATATATATATATATATATATATATATATATATATATATATATATATATATGGGATAGACAAAAAAACAAGAATACCATGCAAAGTATTTCACATTTATGTGTGAAAACTGCGCAGATATGTACGGTGCGAAGATTACACTGATCTACGACATTTTCCCAGTTTAGGATTTTTCAGCTGAATATATATATATTTTCTTTCTCTTGCCAGTCAAGCTTCATGGAAAGTCATCTGACAGTTAAATAACTTTAATCCGCACATTCCTTGCGGTCATGAGGTCATACTGAAGCTCAGTACTGTAAAACCTCTGTTTTGCAATACCATCTTCCGAAGATATCGCTTGTCCCTTAAAGTCGTAACCCTCATCCTGTCCGACTCGCCTCTACAGTTAGACCCTGTGACACGGAACAGGATAACCAATAGACTGATTGAGGTATAATGCACATCGAGAACATTCGTAACAGATTTCTTACTACGACCCTCCTTAGGGTGCTCTTAATCACTGATCTTTTTTTAAATAGCATAATATATATATATATATATATATATATATATATATATATATATATATATATATATATATATATATATATATATATATATATATATATATATATATATATAATACGATATACACTGGCCATCGTAATCGACCGGTGCTGAACCTGAAAGAAGCCACCAAGATACGTTGAAACGAAGTACACTACCTTCACCCTATGTCACATGCTACGTCATCTGTCGGACATGTGATTCTGTACTACTTAGGCTGTATTCCACCTGCTTTGCGGCAAATCACACGGGTTTGAATATAACGAACATGACGTCATATATATATATATATATATATATATATATATATATATATATATATATATATATATATATATATATATATATATATATATATATATATATATATATATATATATATATATATATATATAAGTTTAGTCTTCGGCTTGACGTTATCCAAGGGACAGGTGGATCTACACATATGATTCATATCACAAAACTAAATATCTAAGTACTACAAAATTTACAAATATTTTCAAAATAATCGGTTATAGGTTTCATTTCCAGTTAATCTGTTTTAATAATTAATGTTTTAATGTTTCTTTTACTACATCATTTCCTCTCGTACAAAAGTGTCATCAACTTTGCTTAGACAGTGGACGTAATTTTTGCAATATTTAGATTTTGAACTGTCTGATCACCTATATATATATATATATATATATATATATATATATATATATATATATATATATATATATATATATATATATATATATATATATATATATATATATATATATATATATATATACCCTATTAACTAGGGTTACAGTCGAAATACTTTTTTCGAGTGTAAGTGTAGGTTTTGCTGTTGGAGCGCTCAAACGCTTCAGATCCAAGGTAAGATCTAGAAAAGTGGTATTCAACAAAGCTGAACTTAGAATAAAGACGACGAAACAATGGAAAAATTAATGAAAAGAACTGCATAACAGTCGACAATCTTGTGGCTATAACCCCGATAATTATGATCGCCAAGTCTAAAGCGATAATACCGGAAGGAGTGGATAAGGGACAATCTTTAAGAAGCTCTCCTCCCTCCTCCAATTATGTGCCTTAGAATTAAAACGGTGATTGTGTAAACAGTGAGTGTGATGTGTGAAGACTGAAGAACGAAGTGCCTGCTAAACAAAATTGAAGATGTTTTTATGTAGTGCCGAAAGTACGCTGCATACACCAAAGTAGTTTCTATGAATGAGGAGCTAAAGGGACAAAACACGATGACCACTAGGGTGCAGAGGTAAAGGAATGTCCAAACACAACAACATTACGTACGTGTATATATATATATATATATATATATATATATATATATATATATATATATATATATATATATATATATATATATATATATATATATATATATATATATATATATATATATATATATATATATATATATATATATATATATATATATATATATGAATAAAAAGCTTTTGTTTGTAAATATGTCAATCCGTTATCTAGTTTATGCAATTCGCAGCTGATAAGTAACAAAATGATAAGATATAAAAATTAAAATTAAATTAAAATCATTATGATTACACTGAAAACTTTAATAAATTAGTTCCTATTAATTAATCAATGTCTTAAGAACGGTGAATGAAACAAAAAAAAAAACGTGATCAATTGTAAAACACAAAATTGGAAGTTTAAATTTAATTTCAAACTATTACCACAAAAATATTTTAAAAAAAAAAAATTTTAAAAAATGAATCATGAAATTTTGGTCCAAGAATTAGAGAGTGTTAGGAAAATACCAGTTTTGGAGAGACTGAGACTGGCAAGAACTCAACGATTAAATCAAATCCAAAATTATTTGGAATGGGACCAGCAAAATAAAGAAGAAATTTTATCAAAGGAAAAGCTTAATCGAAAGACCAAAATTCAATTCACTATTGAGGACCGTCTTTTCAACGCTGTAATTGAAGGAAACATAGAAGAGGCAGCCAAACTTTTGAAGGAAGGTATACTCGTGTATATATATATATATATATATATATATATATATATATATATATATATATATATATATATATATATATATATATATATATATATATATATATATATATATATATATATATATATATATATATATATATATATATATATATATATATATATTTTTACATTTTTTTTTTTTTACACATCACCACCACTCACGGGCAAAGCCCTATTCAAGGAGGGGGTGTTAAAAGAATAAAAATGAAACTAAAAAAGCACAAAATCCAAAAAATAAAAAGCCACCCCTACAGTACCCACCTAACGCAAATTCCTTAGGTGGGCGCAGACACGGGTTTTAAAGAAATTGAGATTAAATGCGGAGGGAAATACAGAAGATGGAAGAGAGTTCCACAAAACAGAGGTGGCAGGAAAAAAAGAGGCACCACAGCGGACAAGCATGGAGTTGCCTATGTCCACGCATATTTGATGCGCGGACATTGCACCCCTTGTGCTTCGAGAACGCCGTAAAGGTGGAGGTACACGGGTGGATAGTTCTCTCGAGCATTTGCCGCTGTAGTACCTATAGAAAAGAGACAAGCCACCAACATCACGTCGCAAAGATAAAGAGTCAAGAGAATTAGAAAGAGCGGGACAGTTTAAAAGTCTTTTAGCCTTTGACTCAACCCTATCCAAAAGACGGGTGAAACCTGAGCCACCCCAGATATGAGAGCAGTACTCCATACAAGGGCGGATGAGACCCTTGTATAATTGGAGTAACTGCGAGGAAGAAAAAAATTCTCGCAGCCTAAACAGAACTCCCAGCTTCTTTGAAGCCGCCCTGGCAACCATTGTGATATGAGGTTTCCAAGACATTTTTTTTGTTTATGTGAAGGCCAAGGATGATTATATTGTCAACAGGAGAGATGGAGAACCATCGAAAGAAATAGAAAAGTTAGGAGGTGTCTTTGAGAGGGAGATTTCTAGAAGTTGAGTTTTTAAAGAGTTGAATTTCACAAGGTTGAGACGATCCCACTAGGAAATTCTATCCAGATCTGCAAGAATGGAATCGGAAAGATGAAGACGAGAAGCAACTCTAGATGCAAAGGAAGGAGCAGATTTGAAATGAGTAGAAGAATGGAGGGTTGAGTCATCGGCATATGAATGAATAGGATTAGATGAACAGCTGAGAAGATCATTAATGAAAAGTAAGAATAGAGTAGGAGACAAGACAGAGCCCTGAGGAACACCACTATTGACAGGAAAGGAAGAAGAAGTCGCTCCATCAACAACAGCTCGAAATGGAACGATTATAAAGAAAACTAGACATAAGTAAGCAAAGAGAAGGAGGAAACCCAAAGGAGGGGAGCTTGGAAAGCAGTGACGCATGCCACACACGGTCAAATGCCTTGGATATGTCAAGCGCCACCAAACAAGTCTCCCCATGGTCCTTAAGGGCAGAAGACCATAGATCTGTGAGATAGGAAAGTATATCACCAGTAGACCTCGAACGTCGAAAGCCATACTGATGATCAGAAAGAAGGGAATGAGATTCCAGATGGTCTAAGAAGTGAGAGTTGAGAAGGGTTTCAAAGATCTTTGACAGAATACAAGTGAGAGCAATTGGGCGATAGTTGAAAGGATCAGAGCGGCTTCCTTTCTTCGGAATATGTTGGACTAATGCGCGCTTCCAACACTGAGGGAAAGTACTAGTATTGAGGCATAGAGAGAAAAGTTGAACGAGGGACGGAGCCAGATCAGAGGCGCACTCCATTAAAACTCGGGGAGGAATGCCATCCGGGCCGCTTGCCTTCCTAACGTTCATAGACTTCAGAAGCCCATGCACCTGGTCAAATTAAATCACAGGCAAAGGCATGGGACATCTGAGGGGAGAAGGAGTAGGAGGAGGATTGCCGGAGTCGTCCAGGGTAGAAGTAGAGGAGAATAGAAGACCGAAGAGATTAGCCTTTTCAGTTGGAGTGTTAGCAACAGAGCCATCAGAGCGAATAAGAGGAGGAAAGGAAGATTTACAGAAATTGTTGGAGATGTTTTTGGCAAGAGGCCAGAAAGATTTTTCAGTAGGAGAATTTAGGAGCTCAGCACACTTTCGTTTGGTGAAAGTCTGCTTTGCTCGTCGAAGAATATCCCTGCAACAATTCCGAGCAGAATGAAAATTAGCTAAAGTGATAGGAGAAGGAGAATTTTTCCACTCTCGATACGCCATGTCTCTTGCCTGAATGGCACGAGAACAAGCACTATCGAACCATGGATTTTGAAGAGAGAACGATTTATTTGAAGAAGGAATGAACCTGCTCATCCCATCAACGATTACGGCTCACACTTTATCGGCAGAGACCGAAGCGTGTATATATATATATATATATATATATATATATATATATATATATATATATATATATATATATATATATATATATATATATATATATATATATATATATATATATATATATATATATATATATATATATATATATATATATATATATATATATATATATATATATATATATATATATATATATATATATATATGAGACGATTAAAAAAAATTTTGACGATGACAATGAAACTGAAAAAATAATATTTTAATAGTTTCCATTATTTTAATAAATTTAGTAATTTTATTATAAGGAAGGGTAAAATTGTCTTTTCTTTATTCTTCATTCAAATGTGTAAATAAACGCAATTTTAATTTAAAGTGTAATACAAAGTATCTCCCTCGCACTCGGTCCTAGATTTACGAAAGTAGATATCAAAGTAATGGTCATAAGTTAATAAAATTTACCACGAACAAACTTGGTGTGTGAGAATTATGCTGACATCACAACAAGTGTTGAAAGTGATCTCCATTAGCATCAAGGCATGCCTGAACACGCTTTTTCATGTTACGGAAGGTAGCCGAGAATATATTGGGAGTCACAGCGTCAATTGTCTGACGAATGTTGTCTTTCACTTGCATGCGAGTACGTTACTTGTTGCGATGTACTTTACTTTTCATCATGCCCCACAGGAAGAAATCCGGAAGAAGTAACGTCAGGCGACCTAGATAGCCTTATAAATCCCTTGGAAATGACCCGATCTTCAAAGGGACTCAATTTCATACATGCTGACGTTGGGGGTGTGGAAAGTGGCGCTATCCTATTGAAAATAGCCAGTACGGAGTTCCTTGTCATCCATATGATTTACGAATTCATTGAAAATGTTCATATAACCAGTGCATATATATTATATATATATATATATATATATATATATATATATATATATATATATATATATATATATATATATATATATATATATATATATATATATATATATATATATATATATATATATATATATATATATATATATATATAGACACGGAAGAGAGATTTTTAACATTCTCGAAAGGAATATTGGTGTCAGAAACGAAAGATTTTCAATAAATTAATTATTTCATATACATTTTTATTTTTTTTAAACTATTTTAAAACTGAAAAGATAAAATACCTTTCTAAAAAGCAATTAAATCTGCTTGGACCAGTTGGACCTAAATCATAATTCTAATCCATTAAGGATTGCAATTACCTATATACAAAAGGAGCGACGCTGTATTATATAAAAAGGCATTTTGGAAGTGCTAAATGTGTACCAAGACGGTTCTTTGGAATTGGTCAAATGAGAAGTCAGATATTTAGTAGACCTATTTAGGGAACACTGGAAATAGGACTGAAGATACCCATGATTTATAATTATATATATATATATATATATATATATATATATATATATATATATATATATATATATATATATATATATATATATATATATATATATATATATATATATATATATATATATATATATATATATATATACATATATATAATATATTGGTATACTAGAATTCTGGTCTGGCTGGAATTTCATATTTAATTTCATTTCAAGTTCCAGTCAGAATCGGAAATTTTACATCCTGAAATATACGGTACTTCTTTAAATGTGCAACTTATTGCAGAAGTATTTTTAAACATACAGATTTTATATTTCCAGAACCAATATACTTAGTTCTTAGTACTTGAAACCTGCCTTAACTTAAAAAAAAAATAAATACTATATAAATAATGTCAATACCCAATTTAGTCAAAAACGCAATTATTAATTTTTTACTGATATGCAATCACTACTCCAGTCCAAGAATTTAAAAACAAAATGCATTTTAACTATAATCTACGTATCATCCAAATTATTCATATACCTATTTTAACAGAGTTTCAAGTGAACTACTAATTTTTATATTCTGAGGCAAACCATTCCAAATATTAATTACTCACATACTAAAAGAGTATTTTCTCAAATCCTGGAAAAATGCTTTCTTTTTTATTCCCCTATTAAGACTTCTGGTTTTTCCCATTGTTTATTTAAAACGAAAAACTTACTCTACTCAATAGAGTCGAGAGGGTATTTTTATAGGCTTAAATCATTTCCCCACTGAAGAGAAAAAAATCTCCATTTAATAGAAAATATCAAATTTTTCCAATTTTAACTCATAACTCTCATTCATAAATTAACAAATCATATTCATATATCTTCGTTGTACTGCTTCTAACATATCGATGTCCTTTCTTAGTGGGCAAAACTTGTGCATAGTACTCAATTAATTAAAGCCTAATAAAACTACTGTATATGGCTTGCTCATTAACTCTTTATTCTTATAAGCAATATTAAGATTAAAATTCTCCAAGATATGAATAGGTCCTTTCTAGTTTTCAAGCATTTCACAGATACTTTTAAATTACTATTAATAACTACTGTTTTTTTTTTTCAAACTAAAAAACCAACCACTTCTCATTCATGTCATAAATAGAATTTTACTTTGGAGTACCAGTGAGAAATACATTGTTTTTGCCTTTCAAATTCAACTGCCACTTATCAGTCTAAATCATGCTGAACTTTAACAAATCCTCAAAACTTCCAATAAAAATGGTCAATTTAGAATCATCAGCGGACTTATAATTTGGTATCTCTATTTTATAACCCCTACTCATTGTGATTAGTATAATGCTGAGGTCCTTTATTTAGGGGATTTCAATGTACACCAAACTGAGTGGTTGGGTTCCTCTCATACTGACATAGGTGTGTAGGAACATAAATCATTCAGTATGCTTAACAATCTAGAACACCTCTTTATAATTACATCATTTTTCAACTATAAGTAACTCTGACCACAATCTTGTTCTTATGTTAAGTATAACTTTCTTTTCAGCAGCTCAACCCTGATATAAACATCCTTTCTGGCACTCTAATTGAGCTAACTGGGTGGGCATTACATCGCTTCCATGCTAACTATTCTTGGAATATATCCTGCTTAGACAGTGATGATGCTTCAAAGTCTCCTGAAAAAGTGGGAGTTGTGACAATAGACGGGATGAGCAGGTTCCATCTTCAACTAAATCTTTCTCCCCAAAACAAAATTCATGGTTCAATGATGCTTACTTTCATGCCATTCATAAGCGAGAAAGCGTATCATGTGTGGAAAATTTCTTGTTCTCCAATCACACTTATCAATTTTCATTCTTACCAGAAAAGGTGCAGGGACATTATTTGGGAAGCATATATTACTGTCACTAAAAAAAGAAGGACAATATCTCCTAGACTCTTCTGATAAATATTTATAGCTTCTGCCAAAAAAAAAAAATTTCTCCAACAATGTCTAAAAATTCTCTTTTCCTTCTCTGATAGTTATGAAAAGACTAATCTCTTTGACCTTTATTGCATGGAATTCGATTCTGAACAATTTCGGTATCTCTCCTCATACTCTTTCTATCAAGATGATGGTAAACCCTGAAAGCAGCATCACTGTGGGGAATAGCACAAGAACAAGCAGAGTTAAACTAAGGGTTGTTAGGTTTAGTAGAAAGGAAAGAATTTGGAATGTATGCCTCCATGTCAAAAAGAATCACCTCTGTTAGGTGCTCTGCACATTCCATGGGACCCCTCTAACAAAAAGTAATAATTCCATAGAAAATTAGAGAAGGAACAACCACAAGTCAGATCAGATATATATATATATATATATATATATATATATATATATATATATATATATATATATATATATATATATATATATATATATATATATATATATATATATATATATATATATATATATATATATATAAGCAACAATCTTTCTCTCCCCAAAATTCATGGTTCAATGGCATTTGCTCTTGTGTCATTCATGAGAGAGAATGTTCATTGGGTGTGGTAAAACTTTCATTCTATCATGAGACCAGAATGAACCTTCATGCTGCATTATCCTACATACAAATTCCCTTAAAATGGATATAAAATGATTTAAACCCGTTTTAACTTGTATATTATATATTTAACTTTATTCCCACTATGTTTCTAAGAAAAATGGTTAAATGACCAATCTGCTTGACACTGTTTGTTTTCCACAATTTTAAGAAAAAAGTATTATTTGATTATTTGAATGTTTATGAAATGTTAACGTGAATAAGAGGAAATAAAATAATGCTAAGGCAATTAAAATTTTATGGAGCAAAAATATTTTGTCTGAATGATAAATTTAATGTTAATCAAAGAGTAGGAAATACTTTATTAGTAAAAGGGTAATGCATAAAAGAAACAAGTGTAATGGGAAAAATTAAAGACCAGGAGGGCTAATTAAAAACAAGTTAGATATACTTTCACAATAAGAGAGTAGTAGTTAAAAACCAAGATTAAGAGGTACAAGTATTTATAAAAAACTTAAAACACATTCAAGTTACACAACTTTATTTAGCTTGTCCTAGTCATAGCCTAATCAAGAGCATTTCACACTACAATGTAAAGCAAGGTATTTAACATTTAAAATGCTAAGACTTGCATAGATTGAATCCTATGCAGCTTATATAAAATAAAAAGCATTTTATAAGGTATCCAGCCAAATTCTCACAACTCAAAGCTACACATCATCATTCAAAAAATGAATAAAAATCCTTGCGTAAGTTATTTTATAATTTTTAAAATTAAAATAGTTTCCCTTAACTGAACTGCCTTTATATATCTGTGAAGAGAATCAAATGTATGTAAATGGTATTTAATGCTATATAATACTTTTGAAAAGCATAGCAAGAACTTATTCACTTTATAGCTAATATTTCTGTTTACTACATCAACAATGATATATATTCTTTCTACATTGGTTGAAGTATCTACAACCATTAAATAACTGTAAATTAGTATTAACAATTACCACTATTTTTTTTTATCACTTAATTTATATATTTAACATTAACAGAAAGGAACAAAATAAAAATGAAACAAGAAAAACCTGAAAACATATGAGTGACTAACCATGGAGAATCATATGAACATATATATATATATATACATGTATACTTCATATATTAAAGGTTGAAAGTTAGGTGAAAGCACATACAAATATAGGTGCAACCATAAAATTGGATGCATGAAAAGGATTATCCAGTTATGAATTATGATTGTAAAAGAAGTTTATATATATATATATATATATATATATATATATATATATATATATATATATATATATATATATATATATATATATATATATATATATATATATATATATATATATATATATATATATATATATATATATATTAGGGATGTAGCGATACCAAAATTTTTACCGATACTGATACCAAGACTTCCAAATTCACCAATACCGATACCTAAAAATTTACCTGTACCGATACCAACCAAAATGTACCGATACTTACCGATACCGATACTTTATCCATTCAGATACCAAAATTTTTTACCGATACCGATACTAAGACTTTCATAATATATATATATATATATATATATATATATATATATATATATATATATATATATATATATATATATATATATATATATATATATATAATATATATATATATATATATATATATATATATTATATATATATATATATATATATTATATATATATATATATATATATATAATATATATATATATATATATATATATATATATATATATATATAATATATATATATATATATATATATATATATATATATATATATATATATATATATATATATATATATATATATATATATATATATATATATATATATATATATATATATATATATATATATATATATTAGAGGTGGACCGGATAGTAATTTTTTACTATCCGCGGATGCGGATGCGGTTGCGGATATCCGCAAATGCGGATGCGGATAGTTTAATTTTTTAAAGTTTTGCTATAGATTTTTGGAATTTTAAATATAATATCCAGAATCTATGTTACCAGGGTGTGGGACGGGGACCCAACTCTTGAACACCCACCAACCTCTTTCCCCAACCTTAACCCATTTTGAAAAAGGTTATATATATATATATATATATATATATATATATATATATATATATATATATATATATATATATATATATATATATATATATATATATATATATATATATATATATATATATATATATATATATAGCCAGTAATTCAGTATTACCTTCACACTTCACAGTTTCACATATTCCATTTGAAGTTAATAATTGGTAAGTTATTTTTTAGAAATAAAAGCTTTTGGGCTCTTTCAGGTGAAAGTTTGGTTCGCTTTTCGTCGTAAATGAGGCCTGCTCCAACTGAAAAGACGCTCACTAGCAACACTAGTTGAAGGACATGCTAAATAAGTCCTTGCCAGCTCAGCAAGAAAAGGGAAACTTTTGCAATTATCTCTCCACCAAACCAGTTGGTATTTATCTGCCTCCAAACGTGGGAGTTTCAGATAATTTTCAATAATCGATATTGTATCCTTTGACACTTCTGACTGTGATTCTTCATCGCTGCTGGAAGCTAGAAGATCTTTCATTGATTTAGCAATGCTTAAGCTAACAGATTTTGTTTCTTTTGTATCTGAGAGCTTTTTGCTTTTTCTTGAAAGGCGTTATTTTATCTGTTTCTATCATCTCATCGCATAAGCATCCTAATTTGATTTTAACATTCTGAGAAACAAGTGGTTTAAAAAATTTTGTTTTGTACCTAGGATCTAAAAAGGTTGCAATTGTATAAGCATCATCATTTTCCAGGTTTTCAAATCTGTCGTTCATCTCCTTCATTAATGTTTCAGTCATCCTTGAAACTCCCTTAGACTTAATAACATTTGTTAACACAACTTTCAATGTTGAAACAAGTGGTATCACATCTGACAAACATGATTCAGCTGAACTCATAATTTACTTATAATTTTTTACTATCCGCGGAGGTGGATGCGGTTGCGGATATTCAATTGCGGATATCCGCGGATGCGGATATTGGAAAAATGATGCGGATATCCGCAGTTGCGGATGCGGATATCCGGTCCAATATATATATATATATATATATATATATATATATATATATATATATATATATATATATATATATATATATATATATATATATATATATATATATATATATTTGCCATTACTTCAACTATAATATTAATGGTATTTTTTTTTCCCTTTTAAACAGGTGCAAACCCTAATACCAAGAATTATGAAGGATTAACTCCCCTGCATCAGTGTTGCATTGATGGTAACATTGAAATGGCAAAACTATTTCTACAGAATGGGTCCTACGTAAATGCAACTGACATGGATCGGTGGACACCTTTGCATGCAGCTGCAACCTGTGGTCACAAAGATTTAGCAGAATGTCTTTTACAAAATGGTGCTGATCTTCTTGCTGCTAATAACGATGATGACATGCCCTTCATGATTACTGAAGATAAAGAAACATTAGATTTCCTACAGAAAGAGATGATGTATCAAGGGATAACGAATCAAATGGTAAAAAATAAAAAAGAATCAACTTATTCAAACATGAAGCATGACATACTAAATCTTTTGAAAAATAATGAAAGTCTGGACATTTCTGTTACAGAAGATGGAGCATCATTACTTCATGTGGCAATAGCACAGTTTTACAATGATCTTGTTCAACTACTACTAAAACATAATGCTTCTCAAACTACCACTGATAATGAGGGCTGGAGACCAATTCATGTAGCTGCATATTGGGGAAATAAAGAAGCTTTAAAATTATTAGTAAAGAACTATAAAGTAGATACTGAGGTTAAAGCCAGTAATGGTGAGACTCCATATGACTTGTGTGACAAAGAAATAAAAAATTACCTAATTAATCTAGTGAAGAAAAATCAGCCTCAAAAAAGATTAAGTCTGCGAGAAACAAGTCAGATTTTAGATCTCGATTTTCTTCATTTGCATTTAGTTACAAAAAAACATGAAAAAAATGAATTAGATCATAAAAGTCAACATAAGAATACAAGTGACAGTATAACAAATTCTCCTAAACTTCAACGAAGAAGCAGTGATGATCTCCATTCACTGCCAATACTGAACTTTCAAGTCAGTGATATTGCCTTAGAAAAAAGAAATTCAGTGAGAGATGCTAAAAAGAATGTTCCTAACAAAAGGTTTACCACTTCTGAAAGCATTCACAGTTTTAAAAATGAAGATATAGAAGATACCACACACTCTTATTATAAAGAAAATTTAACTGAAACAGTACAAAATAATTGCAATATCAATCATGAGAAAGAAATAAAGAAATCTGAAGAGAAAGAAAAAAGTATAACAAATAATCATGAGAAAGAAATGAAACAATCTAATGATGAGAAATATGTAAGTCAATCTGAAGCAATTAGTTTTCAAGAAGAGCCAAATAAAATAAGTCAAATTAAACCTGATATAGAAATGCCAAATTTGCAAGAAGTGCATAATAGTTCCCCACATGAAGAAGCAACAACATTTAACGCAAATAAAACTACAGATGGAATTAATAATAATAATAATTTGCAATTAAGAAATCCAAGTGAATCAGTAACAAACCTTAGTCCACCTTTAAGTAATGATGGTGAAAATTACATTACCCCAGCAGAAAATGGAATTATTTTAATTAATAATAATAATTTACCACCAAAGGAAAGAAAATTAAGTGACTCTTCAAATGAAAAACTCAAGTGCCATATGAAATCGAAGGATGAAATTGAAAAAGTTGAGAAGCGTGAAAAGGAGAAAAGCAAAACTGCATCCAATGAAATGAATACACAATCATTGATTACTCAGGAATCTAAACTTAGCGATAGCCCAAGAAAAGAAATTTTACCAAGGAATTCTTTATCATCTCTTAAGGAACAAAGAAAGGAAAATAGGAAGTCAAATGATCTATCAACATTATTTAATGAAGTCGAAAAGGATAACAAAATCTTCCCATATTATGCAAATCCAAATGATTTAGATATTAGGTACACATTCAGGCAAATTCCTGCAGATATAAAATATGAATCAATTAAAAAGAAAAAATGCTGCAAAATTATGTAAAGGAATCTCTTAAAAATTTGAGAACTGTTCTTTCAACTGTGAAAAATTATTTGCAATAAAAAACAATATTCAATTAAAATTATAAAAAACAAGCATATATATATATATATATATATATATATATATATATATATATATATATATATATATATATATATATATATATATATATATATATATATATATATATATATATATATATATATATATATATATATATATATATATATATATATATATATATATATATATATATATATATGAACCGATGATAGCAGAAAAAGTTGTCAAATTTGGATTTTGTGAAAATTAAGGTTAAAATAAAGTTTTTTATAACAATTCAGTGAACAATTGCAGAATATACATTGA
Organism: Armadillidium nasatum; assembly: GCA_009176605.1. Taxonomy (NCBI): domain Eukaryota; kingdom Metazoa; phylum Arthropoda; class Malacostraca; order Isopoda; family Armadillidiidae; genus Armadillidium; species Armadillidium nasatum. Next base: position 14,296 of record SEYY01005134.1, on the reverse strand, counting down.
CATATTTTGAGAAATAGTTGAAGTAGATGTACAAAACTTCAGCACTAAAGGAATTAAAGTAAAGTTTTCCTAGTGGTGATAAAATTTCAATATGTACAAAAAAAAAAAAGACCTAGATATTAACTTTCAGCTCTCATAATATATATAAATATATATATATATATATATATATATATATATATATATATATATATATATATATATATATATATATATATATATATATATATATATATATATATATATATATAAAAGAGAGAGATAGAGATGTACCGATACCAGTAAAGAGGCCGATACCGATACTCTATTTTTTAGGTGCCGATACCGATACTTTAATTATTATAAGAAATACACAGTAATAAGATAGAAAATTTGTGTACTGCTAGGCAACTGAGGATTGCATTCCCTGTACAACCAATACTTAGTCATGTATTTCATATTTGGTTGTGCCCAAGTATATTTTATAAATTAAAATATTATCTTTTAGGAATAATAAATGCAAATATAATACTAATAACTTTTTTAGGTTTGTGTTTATTCAAAAAATATTCCATTTCCATTTTCCAGTAAGTATTAACAAAGTTTAGCTACTCGCTTTTATGTTTTAACATGATTACAATTTACAAGAAGATTCTTTAACTAGCTACAATATAAAGAATAAAAATTAATGAAGGAAGAGACCTCAATTAATCAGCAGAAAAGACAAAATATAAAAAATGCTATTATTCAAACATGACATAATATACTCCTTTAAGGTAAAGACATCACTTAGTAGTCGAATTCAAAGTATCGGAGTATCGGCCAAGTATCAGCCATATTAACCAATACCGATACCCAAGAAAATGGCCGATACTGCCGATACCGATACTATCGGTATATATATATATATATATATATATATATATATATATATATATATATATATATATATATATATATATATATATATATATATATATATATATATATATATATATATATATATATATATACTATTAAACAAAGCACCTTTTATTATTTTTTTTTTTTTTTTTTTTTAAAGTTTACATTTCATGGCATTGCCCTATTCGAGGAGAAGAAGGTGGTGTCAGCTGTGGACGGACCATATTATTAATCTGCATCTGTGACTGGGAAGAGTTATAAAAGATTGTACAGTGTTCCCAATCCCAAGAAACCAAATATTGAGTAGCTCTCTTGTTGAGCCATACCAATGGCATAGTTTCAAGATGTAACAATTATACAGTATTCATTTTAAATCGGATTTCAAATGAATTACTTCAAATAAACAAACAAACAAAAAATGAAGTTTTGATTATTTAACTTTATTAAATTAAAATTTTTTAATGATGAGAAAATTTTTATTTACTAAATATAAAATCTTCCAAAAAAAAAAAAAAAAAAAAAAAAAAAAACAAAATATTATATATATATATATATATATATATATATATATATATATATATATATATATATATATATATATATATATATATATATATATATATATATATATATATATATATATAAGCAATTTATTAACTGTCTATTTCGAGTATGTTCTATGTATTTTTTTAACTACTGCCCTAAATTTTATTAACTTAAAAAGTAATCATATAATTGTTAATAAATAATATGTAAATTATTGTTTAATAAAAATACATTAACATATTTACAAACCTAAAATGTTTTAAATACAGGTAAATAAATATTAACAGATCTGATGTGTATGGACTTTACTATTTCCCTTGCAAAATTTACAGGCATAAACTGTCTATTATTGTAAATATATACTGTATATTAATCAATCAGGCTTGAATCAAAGTAAAGACTGCTATATTTAAGTACAGGGACTACAAAATTGTTCAAGTACAAGACAGGAAATATGAATTGTACTTAAATAAAAGTACAGGAAAGATGGAGAAGAGTTAAGTACAACTACAATGGCAAGAAAAAGTATAAATTTCATTTTTATAAAACCATAGTCATTAACATATACTACTGAAATCTCATCTAATTCTGAATTGATATAAACAATATAGTAAATATACAAGAATTTAATAAAGTTAATAAGAAATAAAAAATATTTGAGAATAACAGAGAAAGTATTAATTTTGTAATACTTTTTAATTCTTTATTCAAAGTAAAAAAAAATGCAAAAAGCTGATTCTATATTGGAAAAATCACGGAGATGTTTCCAACACTGGCAAAGTTGAGGTAGAAATATTTGGTTATTCCTGCATCTTTTGCACCTGTGGAAAGAATCATCATCATCATCATCATCACAAGGAAAAGTCTTTTAGTCAACTGATAAAAATTTTAATGCTTGTTAAATGCGACAATAAATAGAATTATGCTTTTTGCATTTTTTTTTCACTTTGGGAATAAAGAATTAAAAAGTATTACAAAATTAATACTTTCTCTGTTATTCTCAAATATTTTTTATTTCTTATTAACTTTATTAAATTCTTGTATATTTTACTATATTGTTTATATCAATTCCAGAAATTAGGGATAGATTTCAGTAGTATATGTTAATGACTATGGTTTTATAAAAATGAAATTTATACTTTTTCTTGCCATTGTAGTTGTACTTAACTCTTCTCCATCTTTCCTGTACTTTTATTTAAGTACAATTCATATTTCCTGTACTTGTACTTGAACAATTTTGTAGTCCCTGTACTTAAATATAGCAGTCTTTACTTTGATTCAAGCCTGATTGATTAATATACAGTATATATTTACAATAACAAACAGTTTATGCCTGTAAATTTTGCAAGGGAAATAGTAAAGTCCATACACATCAGATCTGTAATATTTATTTACCTGTATTTAAAACATTTTATATTTGTAAATATGTTAATGTATTTTTATTAAACAATAATTTACATATTATTTATTAACAATTATATGATTACTTTTTAAGTTAATAAAATTTAGGGCAGTAGTTAAAAAAATACATAGAACATACTCGAAATAGACAGTTAATAAATTGCTATATATATATATATATATATATATATATATATATATATATATATATATATATATATATATATATATATATATATATATATATATATATATATATATATATATATATATATATATATATATATATATATATATATATATATATATATATATATATATATATTTGTTTTTTTTTTTTTTTTAATTTTTTTTTTTTTTTTTTTTTTTTTTTTTTTTTTTTTTTTTTTTTTTTTTTTTTCTCATCATTAAAAAATTTTAATTTAATAAAGTTAAATAATCAAAACTTCATTGTTTGTTTGTTTGTTTATTTGAAGTAATTCATTTGAAATCTGATTTAAAATGAATACTGTATAATTGTTACATCTTTGAAACTATGCCATTGGTATGGCTCAACAAGAGAGCTACTCAATATTTGGTTTCTTGGGATTGGGAACACTGTACAATCTTTTATAACTCTTCCCAGTCACAGATGCAGATTAATAATATGGTCCGTCCACAGCTGACACCACCTTCTTCTCCTCGAATAGGGCAATGCCCATGAAATGTAAACTTTAAAAAAAAAAAAAAAATAATGGAAAAGGTGCTTTGTTTAATCAGTATATATATATATATATATATATATATATATATATATATATATATATATATATATATATATATATATATATATATATATATATATATATATATATATATATATATATATATATATATAGTATCGGTATCGGCAGTATCGGCCATTTTTTGGTATCGGTATCGGTATTGGTTAATATGGCTGATACTTGGCCGATACTCCGATACTTTGAATTCGACTACTAAGTGATGTCTTTACCTTAAAGGAGTATATTATGCCATGTTTGAATAATAGCATTTTTTATATTTTGTCTTTTCTGCTGATTAATTGAGGTCTCTTCCTTCATTATTTTTATTCTTTATATTGTAGCTAGTTAAAGAATCTTCTTGTAAATTGTAATCATGTTAAAACATAAAAGCGAGTAGCTAAACTTTGTTAATACTTACTGGAAAATGGGAATGGAATATTTTTGAATAAACACAAACATAAAAAAGTTATTAGTATTATATTTGCATTTATTATTCTTAAAAGATAATATTTTAATTTATAAAATATACTTGGGCACAACCAAATATAAAATACATTACTAAGTATTGCTTGTACAGGGAATGCAATCCTCAGTTGCCTAGCAGTACACAAATTTTCTATCATATTACTCTGTATTTCTTATAATAATTAAAGTATCGGTATCGGCACCTAAAAAATATAGTATCGGTATCGGCCTCTTTACTGGTATCGGTACATCTCTATCTCTCTCTTATTATATATATATATATATATATATATATATATATATATATATATATATATATATATATATATATATATATATATATATATATATATATATATATATATATATATATATATATATCATTTGAGAGCTGAAAGTTAATATCTAGGTCTTTTTTTTTTTTTTTGTACATATTGAAATTTTATCACCACTAGAAAAACTTTACTTTAATTCCTTTAGTGCTGAAGTTTTGTACATCTACTTCAACTATTTCTCAAAATATGTCAATGTATATTCTGCAATTGTTCACTGAATTGTTATAAAAAACTTTATTTTAACCTTAATTTTCACAAAATCCAAATTTGACAACTTTTTCTGCTATCATCGGTTCATATATATATATATATATATATATATATATATATATATATATATATATATATATATATATATATATATATATATATATATATATATATATATATATATATATATATATATATATATATATATATATATATATATATATATATATATATATATATATATATATATATATGCTTGTTTTTTATAATTTTAATTGAATATTGTTTTTTATTGCAAATAATTTTTCACAGTTGAAAGAACAGTTCTCAAATTTTTAAGAGATTCCTTTACATAATTTTGCAGCATTTTTTCTTTTTAATTGATTCATATTTTATATCTGCAGGAATTTGCCTGAATGTGTACCTAATATCTAAATCATTTGGATTTGCATAATATGGGAAGATTTTGTTATCCTTTTCGACTTCATTAAATAATGTTGATAGATCATTTGACTTCCTATTTTCCTTTCTTTGTTCCTTAAGAGATGATAAAGAATTCCTTGGTAAAATTTCTTTTCTTGGGCTATCGCTAAGTTTAGATTCCTGAGTAATCAATGATTGTGTATTCATTTCATTGGATGCAGTTTTGCTTTTCTCCTTTTCACGCTTCTCAACTTTTTCAATTTCATCCTTCGATTTCATATGGCACTTGAGTTTTTCATTTGAAGAGTCACTTAATTTTCTTTCCTTTGGTGGTAAATTATTATTATTAATTAAAATAATTCCATTTTCTGCTGTGGTAATGTAATTTTCACCATCATTACTTAAAGGTGGACTAAGGTTTGTTACTGATTCACTTGGATTTCTTAATTGCAAATTATTATTATTATTAATTCCATCTGTAGTTTTATTTGCGTTAAATGTTGTTGCTTCTTCATGTGGGGAACTATTATGCACTTCTTGCAAATTTGGCATTTCTATATCAGGTTTAATTTGACTTATTTTATTTGGCTCTTCTTGAAAACTAATTGCTTCAGATTGACTTACATATTTCTCATCATTAGATTGTTTCATTTCTTTCTCATGATTATTTGTTATACTTTTTTCTTTCTCTTCAGATTTCTTTATTTCTTTCTCATGATTGATATTGCAATTATTTTGTACTGTTTCAGTTAAATTTTCTTTATAATAAGAGTGTGTGGTATCTTCTATATCTTCATTTTTAAAACTGTGAATGCTTTCAGAAGTGGTAAACCTTTTGTTAGGAACATTCTTTTTGGCATCTCTCACTGAATTTCTTTTTTCTAAGGCAATATCACTGACTTGAAAGTTCAGTATTGGCAATGAATGGAGATCATCACTGCTTCTTCGTTGAAGTTTAGGAGAATTTGTTATACTGTCACTTGTATTCTTATGTTGACTTTTATGATCTAACTCATTTTTTTCATGTTTTTTTGTAACTAAATGCAAATGAAGAAAATCGAGATCTAAAATCTGACTTGTTTCTCGCAGACTTAATCTTTTTTGAGGCTGATTTTTCTTCACTAGATTAATTAGGTAATTTTTTATTTCTTTGTCACACAAGTCATATGGAGTCTCACCATTATTAGTTTTAACCTCAGTATCTACTTTATAGTTCTTTACTAATAATTTTAAAGCTTCTTTATTTCCCCAATATGCAGCTACATGAATTGGTCTCCAGCCCTCGTTATCAGTGGTAGTTTGAGAAGCATTATGTTTTAGTAGTAGTTGAACAAGATCATTGTAAAACTGTGCTATTGCCACATGAAGGAATGATGCTCCATCTTCTGTAACAGAAATGTCCAGACTTTCATTATTTTTCAAAAGATTTAGTATGTCATGCTTCATGTTTGAATAAGTTGATTCTTTTTTATTTTTTACCATTTGATTCGTTATCCCTTGATACATCATCTCTTTCTGTAGGAAATCTAATGTTTCTTTATCTTCAGTAATCATGAAGGGCATGTCATCATCGTTATTAGCAGCAAGAAGATCGGCACCATTTTGTAAAAGACATTCTGCTAAATCTTTGTGACCACAGGTTGCAGCTGCATGCAAAGGTGTCCACCGATCCATGTCAGTTGCATTTACGTAGGACCCATTCTGTAGAAATAGTTTTGCCATTTCAATGTTACCATCAATGCAACACTGATGCAGGGGAGTTAATCCTTCATAATTCTTGGTATTAGGGTTTGCACCTGTTTAAAAGGGAAAAAAAAATACCATTAATATTATAGTTGAAGTAATGGCATATATATATATATATATATATATATATATATATATATATATATATATATATATATATATATATATATATATATATATATATATATATATATATATATATATATATATATATTAGAGGTGGACCGGATATCCGCATCCGCAACTGCGGATATCCGCATCATTTTTCCAATATCCGCATCCTCGGATATCCGCAATTGAATATCCGCAACCGCATCCACCTTCGCGGATAGTAAAAAATTATAAGTAAATTATGAGTTCAGCTGAATCATGTTTGTCAGATGTGATACCACTTGTTTCAACATTGAAAGTTGTGTTAACAAATGTTATTAAGTCTAAGGGAGTTTCAAGGATGACTGAAACATTAATGAAGGAGATGAACGACAGATTTGAAAACCTGGAAAATGATGATGCTTATACAATTGCAACCTTTTTAGATCCTAGGTACAAAACAAAAATTTTTAAACCACTTGTTTCTCAGAATGTTAAAATCAAATTAGGATGCTTATGCGATGAGATGATAGAAACAGCTAAAATAACGCCTTTCAAGAAAAAGCAAAAAGCTCTCAGATACAAAAGAAACAAAATCTGTTAGCTTAAGCATTGCTAAATCAATGAAAGATCTTCTAGCTTCCAGCAGCGATGAAGAATCACAGTCAGAAGTGTCAAAGGATACAATATCGATTATTGAAAATTATCTGAAACTCCCACGTTTGGAGGCAGATAAATACCAACTGGTTTGGTGGAGAGATAATTGCAAAAGTTTCCCTTTTCTTGCTGAGCTGGCAAGGACTTATTTAGCATGTCCTTCAACTAGTGTTGCTAGTGAGCGTCTTTTCAGTGGAGCAGGCCTCATTTACGACGAAAAGCGAACCAAACTTTCACCTGAAAGAGCCCAAAAGCTTTTATTTCTAAAAAATAACTTACCAATTATTAACTTCAAATGGAATATGTGAAACTGTGAAGTGTGAAGGTAATACTGAATTACTGGCTATATATATATATATATATATATATATATATATATATATATATATATATATATATATATATATATATATATATATATATATATATATATATATATATATATATATATATATATATATATATAACCTTTTTCAAAATGGGTTAAGGTTGGGGAAAGAGGTTGGTGAGGTGTTCAAGAGTTGGGTCCCCGTCCCACACCCTGGTAACATAGATTCTGGATATTATATTTAAAATTCCAAAAATCTATAGCAAAACTTTAAAAAATTAAACTATCCGCATCCGCATTGCCCGCAACCGCATCCGCATCCGCGGATAGTAAAAAATTACTATCCGGTCCACCTCTATATATATATATATATATATATATATATATATATATATATATATATATATATATATATATATATATATATATATATATATATATATATATATATATATATATATATATATATATATATATATATATTTTCAGTATCGGTATCGGTATCGGTGAATTTGAAAGTCTTAGTATCGGTATCGGTAAAAATTTTGGTATCTGAATGGATAAAGTATCGGTAAAAATTTTGGTATAAGTAAAGTATCGGTATATTTTTCGGTATCAGGTAAATTTTTTAGGTATCAGTATTGGTGAATTTGGAAGTCTTGGTATCAGTATCGGTAAAAATTTTGGTATCGCTACATCCCATATATATATATATATATATATATATATATATATATATATATATATATATATATATATATATATATATATATATATATATATATATATATATGACAAATATAAACTTCTTTTACAATCATAATTCATAACTGGATAATCCTTTTCATGCATCCAATTTTATGGTTGCACCTATATTTGTATGTGCTTTCACCTAACTTTCAACCTTTAATATATGAAGTATACATGTATATGTTCATATGATTCTCCATGGTTAGTCACTCATATGTTTTCAGGTTTTTCTTGTTTCATTTTTAATTTGTTCCTTTCTGTTAATGTTAAATATATAAATTAAGTGATAAAAAAAAATAGTGGTAATTGTTAATACTAATTTACAGTTATTTAATGGTTGTAGATACTTCAACCAATGTAGAAAGAATATATATCATTGTTGATGTAGTAAACAGAAATATTAGCTATAAAGTGAATAAGTTCTTGCTATGCTTTTCAAAAGTATTTTATAGCATTAAATACCATTTACATACATTTGATTCTCTTCACAGATATATAAAGGCAGTTCAGTTAAGGGAAACTATTTTAATTTTAAAAATTATAAAATAACTTACGGAAGGATTTTTATTCATTTTTTGAATGATGATGTGTAGCTTTGAGTTGTGAGAATTTGGCTGGATACCTTATAAAATGCTTTTTATTTTATATAAGCTGCATAGGATTCAATCTATACAAGTCTTAGCATTTTAAATGTTAAATACCTTGCTTTACATTGTAGTGTGAAATGCTCTTGATTAGGCTATGACTAGGACAAGCTAAATAAAGTTGTGTAACTTGAATGTGTTTTAAGTTTTTTATAAATACTTGTACCTCTTAATCTTGGTTTTTAACTACTACTCTCTTATTGTGAAAGTATATCTAACTTGTTTTTAATTAGCCCTCCTGGTCTTTAATTTTTCCCATTACACTTGTTTCTTTTATGCATTACCCTTTTACTAATAAAGTATTTCCTACTCTTTGATTAACATTAAATTTATCATTCAGACAAAATATTTTTGCTCCATAAAATTTTAATTGCCTTAGCATTATTTTATTTCCTCTTATTCACGTTAACATTTCATAAACATTCAAATAATCAAATAATACTTTTTTCTTAAAATTGTGGAAAACAAACAGTGTCAAGCAGATTGGTCATTTAACCATTTTTCTTAGAAACATAGTGGGAATAAAGTTAAATATATAATATACAAGTTAAAACGGGTTTAAATCATTTTATATCCATTTTAAGGGAATTTGTATGTAGGATAATGCAGCATGAAGGTTCATTCTGGTCTCATGATAGAATGAAAGTTTTACCACACCCAATGAACATTCTCTCTCATGAATGACACAAGAGCAAATGCCATTGAACCATGAATTTTGGGGAGAGAAAGATTGTTGCTTATATATATATATATATATATATATATATATATATATATATATATATATATATATATATATATATATATATATATATATATATATATATATATATATATATATAATCTGATCTGACTTGTGGTTGTCCTTCTCTAATTTTCTATGGAATTATTACTTTTTGTTAGAGGGGTCCCATGGAATGTGCAGAGCACCTAACAGAGGTGATTCTTTTTGACATGGAGGCATACATTCCAAATTCTTTCCTTTCTACTAAACCTAACAACCCTTTGGTTTAACTCTGCTTGTTCTTGTGCTATTCCCACAGTGATGCTGCTTTCAGGGTTTACCATCATCTTGATAGAAAGAGTATGAGGAGAGATACCGAAATTGTTCAGAATCGAATTCCATGCAATAAAGGTCAAAGAGATTAGTCTTTTCATAACTATCAGAGAAGGAAAAGAGAATTTTTAGACATTGTTGGAGAAATTTTTTTTTTTTGGCAGAAGCTATAAATATTTATCAGAAGAGTCTAGGAGATATTGTCCTTCTTTTTTTAGTGACAGTAATATATGCTTCCCAAATAATGTCCCTGCACCTTTTCTGGTAAGAATGAAAATTGATAAGTGTGATTGGAGAACAAGAAATTTTCCACACATGATACGCTTTCTCGCTTATGAATGGCATGAAAGTAAGCATCATTGAACCATGAATTTTGTTTTGGGGAGAAAGATTTAGTTGAAGATGGAACCTGCTCATCCCGTCTATTGTCACAACTCCCACTTTTTCAGGAGACTTTGAAGCATCATCACTGTCTAAGCAGGATATATTCCAAGAATAGTTAGCATGGAAGCGATGTAATGCCCACCCAGTTAGCTCAATTAGAGTGCCAGAAAGGTACGTTTAGAATATGGTGGAGCTGCTGGAAGAAAAAGTATTATACTCTAATAAGCTATAAGAATTATGGTCAGAGTTACCCAATAGGCGGGGAAAATGGTGCATTTGTACTGAGATATAAATAAGTGGTGTTCATGAACTTTTTGGACGATATGGGGTATGTGTGTGGTATGTTCCCTAATCAACTGCTCCAAACCGTTAAGAATACTGAATGATATGGCCTCCCTCCCACCTGTATCAGTATGAGAGGAACCCAACCACTCAGTTTGGTGTACATTGAAATCCCCTAAATAAAGGACCTCAGCATTATACTAATCACAATGAGTAGGGGTTATAAAATAGAGATACCAAATTATAAGTCCGCTGATGATTCTAAATTGACCATTTTTATTGGAAGTTTTGAGGATTTGTTAAAGTTCAGCATGATTTAGACTGATAAGTGGCAGTTGAATTTGAAAGGCAAAAACAATGTATTTCTCACTGGTACTCCAAAGTAAAATTCTATTTATGACATGAATGAGAAGTGGTTGGTTTTTTAGTTTGAAAAAAAAAAACAGTAGTTATTAATAGTAATTTAAAAGTATCTGTGAAATGCTTGAAAACTAGAAAGGACCTATTCATATCTTGGAGAATTTTAATCTTAATATTGCTTATAAGAATAAAGAGTTAATGAGCAAGCCATATACAGTAGTTTTATTAGGCTTTAATTAATTGAGTACTATGCACAAGTTTTGCCCACTAAGAAAGGACATCGATATGTTAGAAGCAGTACAACGAAGATATATGAATATGATTTGTTAATTTATGAATGAGAGTTATGAGTTAAAATTGGAAAAATTTGATATTTTCTATTAAATGGAGATTTTTTTCTCTTCAGTGGGGAAATGATTTAAGCCTATAAAAATACCCTCTCGACTCTATTGAGTAGAGTAAGTTTTTCGTT
>SEYY01005133.1:22500-29659 GCA_009176605.1 Armadillidium nasatum | reverse complement strand
ATATATATATAATATATATATATATATATATATATATATATATATATATATATATATACTATATATATATATATATATATATATATATATATATATATATATATATATATATATATATATATATATATATATATATATATATATATATATATATATATATATATATATATATATATATATATATATATATATATATATATATCAATATATATATATATATATATATATATATATATATATATATATATATATATATATATATATATATATATATATATATATATATATATATATATATATATATATATATATATATATATATATATATATATATATATTATATATATATTATATATATATATATATAACCTTATAGATTAGGAAAAAAAATATGGAAAAAACCAAAGTTTGGAAAATTCATAAAAGACGAGTCATGAGAGCTGTCATCAAAGGAGCAAGTATGCGGTTAGATATTTAAGAAAAGTAGTCACTGTTGTAATAGCAATAATGTAAGAAGTTTGAAGTTATATTTTGATGGCCAGAAAGGGAATGGTGAGAGCTAATGAGGATGAAAGAGTTGGTAAGAGAATGTCCGAGACTCAAGTCTTCAAAAAGAGATGTATGAGTGGAACTAAATCAACTCAATTTATGGACGAATAACGCTCCAACACAGAGAAAGAAACTGGAGGTTTTTCTAAAAATTTTGAGGCTGAGGTTGCATTAGAACACACTATGATTAGAATATTGTGATCCTTTCTAGGAAGATCTCGAGAAAAGGTAATGCAAAAAGTACTCAGTTCAGAAGGGTAAATTTTGAATTTCGAAGTTATATTATTATTGTATGGAAGATCAAGTCTCCTACCTAGACTGACGAGGGAACTGAGTTTTTAAGACACTGAAAACTACCAAAAGCTAAAAAAGATAAAAATCAGAGGTCACTTGCTTTAAAGCCACCCTTTTAGCATTAACTACTTGTAACTGAGTAGAGTATTAATATGGAAGAAGTAATTCAGTGTTTTGTCATCAACGTAAGAGTGGATAAGTGTTAAAGTGTCATTCTCTTCTCTCAGATCATCAGTATGGCTTTCGACGTTCGAGATCAACTGGTGACATACTTTCCTATCTTACCGACCTATGGTCTTCTGCCCTTAGGGACTTTGGGGAGTCTTGTGTGGTGGCGCTTGACATATCCAAGGCTTTTACCAGCTATTGATATGGCATGTGTCATTGCTCTACATGCTCCCTTCCTTTGGGTTTCCTCTTTCTCTTTGCTTACTCTTATCTAGTTTCCTCTCAGATCGTCCCATTTCGGAACTTGTAGATAAAGCGACCTCTTCCCCTTTTCCTGTCAACCATGGTGTTCCTTAGGGTCCTGTTTTATCTCCAAATTTATTCTTACTTTTCATTAACAATTTTCTCAACTGCACTTCTAACTCTGTTCACTCTTATACTGATGACTCAATTCTCCATTCTTCTACTCATTTCAAATCTGTTCCCTCTTTTGCATCTAGAGATGCTTTCCGATTCTATTCTTGTCGATCTGAATTCAATTTCCCTCTTCAAAATATCAACTTCTTCACATCTCCCTCTCAAAAACACTTCCCAACTTTCCCCACTTCTTCGATGACTCTCCCGTCTCTCATGTAAATAACAGTAACATTCTTCGTCCAAACATAAACAATAAATTGTCTTGGGAACCACATATCATAATGGTTGATAAGACGGTCTTTAGAAAGGTGGGAATTCTGTTCAGGATGCGAGAATTATAAAGGGTCTTATTCGATCTTGTATGGAGTACTGTTCTCATATTTGGGGGGCTCCGGCTCCTCCACTCTTCTGGATAGGATTGAGTCTTTAGCTAAGAGATTAATAAACTGTCTCCTACTTTCAAACTCTCTTGACCCTCTATCTCTGTGACGTGAAGTAGGCGCACTATCTCTTTTCTACAGGTACTACAATGTCAGGTGCTCGACAAATGCGTCGTCCTCGTTGCACAAGGGGTGCCCTGCTTTCGCATGAGTTTTGTGTGGACGCTGGGGGACAAAGCAGCGTAAAACAAGGTGTTACCTCGGAAACACATATTTCAATAACCACATGAGGGACTCTCGTTGTAACATTTCTTTTTATTTTATTTTCTCTTAAATTTTATTTATTTATTGTACGAATTGTAACTATTATTATTATTATTATTATTATTATTATTATTATTATTATTATTATTATTATTGTAGAAGACATAAGCTCGGAGACTATAAAAGGAAGTTGAAGTGAATCATCCGGCAGTAGACAAAACCCCAAGGTCCGAGGATCTTGTCCTGTAGCCGTGGCTATTTGGATCATAAGGGAACGGATTCCTGAATTCGTTATTTGGCCGTGGCCAAGCTGGGAGATGTTTTCATTAACATCGAAGGAGAATGCTTTCTCCTAGCTCAGCACACGAACTCTTGAGCTCGTGTAGGTTTAAGGACTTAATAAGGATCTTGATCCTTATGTCGAAGACGTTTCTTCGACTAGGTCACCTAAACCTTTCCCTTTTGTCTCTAAACAGACCCCTTTTCCTTACAAGTCCCTATTATGTAATATGTCATTACCCTTTTATGTTAAAATTAACCTTTAAAACCGCTCGTGTTCTTTGCTACCATTATTGTTCCTTTTTGTAAATAAAATAGTATTAAGTTGAAAAGTCGTTTTGTTTTTAACCTCTTTGAAATTTCAATCTCCCCTTTTATTTTTTTTTTTTAAAAGCGTTCTTTGTGATTCACCACAAATTATTAACCATCTTTAGACCTCACAAAGATCCGACTTTTAAAATATATTATTGGTGATGCAACGAGTTGGAGTCGCAGTCTAAATGTAAGTTCAAGTTATCGCAAATACTATTGTCAGTCTTTTACGTGCAATAAAATATAAAAAATAATAATAATAATAATAATAATAATAATAATAATAATAAAATAATAATAATAAATTATTATGATTAATAATAAATAATAATAATAATTCATTCATAAAGTTTTATTCAGGAAATGGTTTTAATGTACAATAATTTAATTTTAATTTAAAAGTAGGTCCTATTCTAAAAATGTTATAAAATAAAAAAAAAAAAAAAAAAAAAAAAAAAAAAAAAAAAAAAAAAAAAAAAAAAAAAAATAAAAAAAAAAAAATAAAATAATTTAATAATAATAAAATAAAAAAAAAAAAAAAAAAAAAAAAAAAAAAAAAAAAAAAAAAAAAAAAAAAAAAAAAAAAAAATAAAAAAAAAAATAATAATAATATATATAATATATAATATATATATATATATATATAATATATATAATATAATAATAATAATAATAAATATAATATATAATTAAATAAATATAAAAAAAAAAAATATTAAATAATATATATAAAATAATATTAATAATAATAATATTAATAAATAATTATAATAAAAATAATAAAAAAAAAAAAAATAATAATAAAATAATAAAATAATAATAATAATAATAATAATAATAATAATAATAATAATAATAAATAATAATAATAATAAAAATAATAATAATAATAATAATAATAATAATAATAATAATAATAATAATAATAATAATAATAATAATAATAATAATAATAATAATAATAATAATAATAATAATAAAATAATAATAATAATAATAATAATAATAATAAAAAAAAAAAAAAAAAAAAAAAAATAATAAAAAAATAATAAAATAATAATAAAAATAATAATAATAATAATAATAATAATAATAATAATAATAATAATAATAATAATAATAGTAATAATAATCTATTTAAATCGCAAAAGGAATTGTGAATTTAGATAGCATATAATAAATATGAAACAATTAAAGAAACTATTATTAATGAAATAAATAATCTTGTATTTATTTCTCTAGAAATGAATTAAAAGGAGTTTTTCATCCTAATTCTTTCAATTGGAAAAACAGAAAAATAAATTTTGATCAAAATAAAAAATAATAAAAAAAAAATTTCTTTGAAGGCAGCATGCTGAGTCATCATTTTCTCTGAGAAGACATGGACTCTTTTCGATGCAGAACGCTGATGGATGGACAGGTGCGGCAGGTCAGAGGTTGATGGAGGAAGATTCTGGCCTGACTGACAAGCTGAAAAAGGCCTTCCTGGGAGAGGATGTAAGATGTAAGTAAGATAAATGATATATTCAGAAATGCCTAATACAATATTTTCCTTTTCTATGAAGCTAATTTAGATTATCAATTTTTCTGTTTAAACATTTCAGGAAGATCTTTATTGGCTATTCAAATGATCAGAGAGACTTGACTTCAATTTTTTCAGTTATAAAAAAAAATTTGTGTAGTATTAACAAGACGTTCTAATATGATCTTCCTCATGTAAACATGCATGGAAATGAAACTTCACAAATACTTTTTGTTTTACATTTTGCCCAAGAGTCACCTTGAAATGTAGATACTAAATATATTAAAATTAAAGTTGAGAAAGTATTCTTAAAATATATGGGAAATAAGAATTGGGAATTCAGATTAAAGAATTCTTCTGTATCTTTATTAAAATTTAATGTGGAAAGAACTGATTTGATTTTGATTTCCTCTCATACACCAATACTTAATAATTGATCATTCACAAAACCACGAAATTAGACCGATTGTTGAAGCTCTCGGTTGTGGAAAAGTAAATTTTTAACTGAAGATTATAATATCATTAACGGTAAAAGGAAATGTGTAATGTGTAAATATATAATTCAATCCCAAAATTCTCAAGGCATGGTCATCTACCAAAATTTCCTAATTACATATTATCTATGTTTTTTATATTGTGTTCGTTGACTTATCCTTTATGTATAAATAGAATGAAATTTTCTTTCTGAAGATAGAAATTTGTCTCAAGTAACTGACGTCACTCTGTAACCTATAATTTCAACTTAAGTATTTACTTTGATCACAGCTTAAAAGTCACATCCAAAAAGCAATGAAATGCCTATAATATTTTAACGGAAGTTTTTAGAAGAAATTTATTTTTCAATTTCTTAGCTGAACGTTTGTGACTCTGCATAACAGATTGTTCTCAAATGGATGAATTTACTGGTTGTGCATTTCAAATTAAATTTCATCTTAAATTAGTCTTTTAGTATTCAAATGTGCCTTTTAGTATTGTGTTTACGGCAGAACTATATGCAATATATAGTTCTCTTATACAGTTAAAAAAATCTTACACCAATGATGCTTATTTTATAATTCTCAATCTATAATAATGACAAATTAAAAGGTTTTTCCACATTATTTGACATAAAATTCGTGTATTAATTACAGAGTTGAGTCTCAGACAAACATATTTCATGTGGATTCCAGGACTGTGGAAATAACATCGCATGATGAAGCTGATGCAGCAGCAAGGGATATTTCTCTTAAGAATACCGAATACTTTACAATATTGAAAAACTGAGTTTATTAAAATGATATGAATTTGGAATTCATGGCATGACAATTCTAACCAGTGTAGAGGTCTTTTGTCAGTTGCTGAACGTTAGACTCCTTATACAAGATCTGCCTAGTATGTGTGAGCATTGTTGTTACAAATTTGCCTCTATGCTTTAAAAAAGAGTTGAGTCAGATTTAAACAATTGAAACATAAAAAAGATTGAACGAAGGACCATTCAGTGGTGGTAAAAATGGTCTTTATATATATATATATATATATATATATATATATATATATATATATATATATATATATATATATATATATATATATATATATATATATATATATATATAACTGAAATAACCCAGTATTAAAATAAAATATTGGTAAACGTTTTCGGACTGACGTCCCTTATCAAGCCAGAGTTAAAAAGAGTTAAAAAGTTAAAACGGAGACCAGCTCCAAGGAAGGTGATTAAAACAGTGCAAGGAAGCGTCAGAGAGTAAAATGGGAAATGCTCACCGCCAACTCAAGAAGAAGGAAGGAAGAAAAAAAAAAAAAAAAAAACATATCGATACAAAATCTACAATTATCTATATATAGTTATATATTTGAAATCATGTCCTCTTTTCACAATCATTTAATCTGTTAAATTTTGGAATTAATTTTAAACTGTTTAATACAAAATCGTCAACATCTAGACTCATTTTATTATTATTAAAAGTGTTTGAGTTGTGAATAACAAATGACTCGAGAAGTTTTCTTAAAAAAATGTCGTTTTCTTTGCAAATTACTTTAGCATCTTTAATCAAAATTTTATGGTTGTTTTCACATCTATGTTGGTATAGTGCACTGCGTTCATTGCCCATTCTTAAATCATAATCGTGTTGATACATTCTTCTTGAAAAATCAACAGTCTCACCAACATAACACCCGGAACAGTCTCTACAAGGAATGGTGTAAACAGCATTGACATTATTATTTTCATTTAAAGCTTTACTATGAGAAAAGAATTTTTTAATATTGTTATTATTGCCATAAATTATGTTAATATTTTTTGGTAAAAGAGATTTTATATTTAGATTTAAAGTGGTAGGTAGTTTAAGTATATTATCAGTAGAAAAGTTGCTTCTTGTATTAAAATTATAGAACCTTTTTCTGGCTTTGAACATTGCACCTGAAATGAAATTTTCTTTATATCCTAATTTCTTGAAATTACCTTTTAGAAGGGTTAGTTCATCCTCTAAATATTGAGGTGAGCATAAGCGGTAGGCGCGGAGGAACATGCCTGACATTACTGATTTTTTTGTAGATGTAGTATGGCTTGAAAAACAATGAATGTAGTCAAATGAATGGTTTGGCTTACGGTAAACGCCAAAATCAAGTTTAGTGTTGGCACGTTTAATATGTATGTCTAGGAAGGGAATGCTGCCATTAATTTCTGTTTCAGAAGTAAATTTAATAGAAGGAACATGATTATTAAGATCTTCAACTAAATTATCGATATCAACATCTTCATCTAAAATCACGAAAGTATCGTCTACATATCTAAACCAGTTTGTGCCTGGTATCAAAAAAGCTGGAAGGAATTTAATTTCAAAGAACTCCATGAAAATATTTGCTAATACCGGGGAGATGGAAGAACCCATTGGAAGTCCCGAAGTTAGACGATAAAAGTTACCATTAAAGTAAAATAATTATGCTCTATACACAGTTGTAAGAGGTCGAAGAA
>SEYY01005133.1:2500-17500 GCA_009176605.1 Armadillidium nasatum | reverse complement strand
CTCTCTCTCTCTCTCTCTCTCTCTCTCTCTCTCTCTCTCTCTTTCTTATATTCATTTGAACTTTTAAAATTTGAATGTAATATTCATTACATTTCATTCTTTAAAATATTCGTCTATTGTAAACATGCACTCTATATATTCCTTTATTATAAGATAACAGCTGCTATCATAATTATGATCGTTCGTAATTTAATAAATCACAAATTCATATTTATTGATACTGGAAATGAATTATTAGTTTCTTTTATTATATTTGTTTAATAACAAAATTAGTAATTTTATTTATGGAGTAAAAAGAAAACTAATATTTTGTTATAAAAGAAATATATTATTTATTCATATATGTATATATATATATATATATATATATATATATATATATATATATATATATATATATATATATATATATATATATATATATATATATATATATATATATATATATATATATATATATATATATATATATATATATATATATATATATATATATATATATATATATATATATATATATATATATATATATATATTATATATATATGATGAAAAAAAAAGTATTCTTTTCTTTCCAATATTATATTTAAATTTTTTAATCATCGCAATTAGTTTTTGTAAACATATTCTGAAGCCAATCTGAATAAATGGAGCAAGTTTGAAATCTATTTGTATTACATATCTTTTTCTCACCGTTCAGAAGTGGTGCATCATCAACGATCCCAACAGAGAAAAAGAACTAAATAGCCCTGGAAAAACCCAACAGTGCCTAATAGCAGACAAATTATTTTTTTTCGTACCAATTGTACTTTAAATCGTACAAATCGAACAAAAAGCCTGTACAAGGAAAATATTTATCTTTAATTAATCAGAATGGCTAGAATAATCACAAATATAAATAATATTTTCTTCATATGTCAACATACTGAAAGCCTTTTCCGACAGAGAGAATCATGGCTTAATGATTGCTAAGAGGGTGAGAAAATAATGACATGAAAGGAAAAAAGAACGTCAAAGTTGGTAAAAGAAAGATTGGGAAGAGAATGACAGACTCTGACAATACATGACTATCTATATCGACACTACTGGACCTTCTTGACTGTCAACCATTATCACTAAGCATTGTTGTAGTACGTCCAGTCTTTCCATTTGAGCTCTAAATAGTTCAAGGAATATTTGATAGAAGTTTAACTGCGACCTACAGTTCAACTTTTACAAATACGAACTAAGAATAACATAAACAGACTTTCATAAATCTATCAAACAAAACTTGTATAGACAAATAAGATTGAAATATTCTTTGATTATTTATTCTATTCTATTTATAGTGTTTGTTTTCATTTCCTGAAAACTACAATTAAAATAGATAGTAAGAAAATATATATATTTTCTTCATGACGTCATCATCACGTGACTTTGAATCTGAAGGAGTCAGAGTTAAAAATAAATCATAAGAAAAAGTAATCAAATCAAAAAAGATCGCATATTTATTCATTTTGAAAAAAAAAAAAAATTCAGACTGGTTGAATGATTTATTTACATATTTCATATTTTCTTAGAAATACTTCCGTTTTCCAAAGACCCAAACAACTTTTATGTTTCTCGTCAAATTTTGAAAATTTGGTCAAAATAATCACAATAAAAAACAAATTTCAAAATTTTATTTAAACGACGACATAAATATAAAAAAAGTGAAATTTGCACAACTAAATATTAATTAATGTTTATTTAAACATTAATTAATATATCACAAATTCATAATTTTTGTAAGAGCAAAAATAGAAATAAATAATCTTATATAAATGTATCGTATATATATTAAAATTGGGATGTAACTCCACACATGGATGAAAATGGAGCTTTTGGAGAAATATAATTTCATATTCTAGTTAAATTATAGTTAACAACATAATTATAATAATATTGATTATCAAAAATCAAAAAACTTTTATTCAGCTAAAAAGAAAAAATTTGCCATAGTGTACAAAATAAAAATACAAATACATTAAATTTTTTTCTGAAAATAATAAAAATAAAAAAATAAGGAAATTATTTTACATGTATTTAAAATATATTAACAAATAAAAACTAATTAAAATTACATTTTAAAAATTTAAAATTGACTAATGAAATTTTTTTAAAAAATATATTTAATAACTGAAATTTTTTTAAAAAATATATTTAATATAAAATAAATTTTTTTAAAAAATATATTTAATATAATATTATAACTGTAGCGAGTTACAATTTATTGAAATTATATATCATATTATCAGGATTTTATATTTACATTACCAAACTTATTACTTAAAATTTTTCAATAATTTTTAGATATTATAAGAATTATTTTTTTTTAAAAGAAAGTTCACTGGTCATGGAATTTCCCTATTACAAGAGGGGAACTCCATAAGAAGTTTCATCCTAGAATCCTCAAGGAATCAAACCAACACCTTCAAGCATGACAGTTAATCACTACCATTATGCCACGGTTAACAATTTCTAATGAAAATTATTTTAAAAAATGAACGTTTACCATCAGTAATTTTAAATCTCTCCATTTAGTATTTTTTATTCCTAATCAAAAACAAATTATTTATTCATTTATATCTTTATTTTATAATACATTAACTTTTGTTAAATAATTAAAAAAAAATGTAAAATTTAAGATTAAAAATGATATTAGATTAAAATGAAAGAGTTTTGGCGCCAAAGGATTAATCAAATTGCAAATCATTAAAATAGAGTCTGTTTTCCATTAACAAATGCACATACTCTGCAGTGGAGAAAGATAATAATAATAATAATAATAATAATAATAATAATAATAATAATAATAATAATAATAATAGTAATAATAATAATAATAATGATAATAATAATAATAATAATAATAATAATAATAATAATAATAATAATAATAATAATAATAATAATAATAATAATAATAATAATAATAATAATATCAGCCTCGATTCTCATCGAAAAAAAAGGTCTTTAGAAAACCTTAATAAGAAAATAATTTTTTTACTTTATGAAAATTATTATCATTAATAATAATAATAATAATAATAATAATAATAATAATAATAATAATAATAATAGCAATAATAATAATAATAATAATAATAAAAATAATAATAATAACAATAATAATTGCAAAGTATCATTAGAAAATACACTTTTAAAATGAAAATGAAATTTGAAATAATATATATATATATATATATATATATATATATATATATATATATATATATATATATATATATATATATATATATATATATATATATATATATATATATATATATATATATATATATATATATATATATATATATATATATATATATATATATATATATATATATATATTAGAGGTGGACCGGATATCCGCATCCGCATCCGCAACTGCGGATATCCGCATCATTTTTCCAATATCCGCATCCGCGGATATCCGCAATTGGATATCCGCAACCGCATCCGCATCCGCGGATAGTAAAAAATTACTATACAAAATTTTGTATTGAAAGCAGAACCTCTTTCTGAACGCCATACAGGCGACTATCTTGAAACTGTATTTGAAAAGATGCTGACAAAATGGAAGATTTCATTAAATGAAGTGCACTGCATAGTCAGGGATTCGGGCACAAATATAAAAAAAGCACTTTCTCTGGTAAGAGTGAAAAATGTAGATTGCTTTGCACACCAAACTCAGATAGTAGTTAAAATTTCCATTATGAGTCAAAAATGTGTATCCGATTTAATAACCAAATGTAGGTTAATTGCTACGCATTTCAATCACTCCGTTGTAGCCCAAAATGAGCTGAAAAAATACAAACAAGATTAAATGTTCGTCCACTTTCTGTCATGCAAGATATTCAAACACTTTGGAATAGTAGTTTGCATATGCTTGAGAGGATGAGCGAAATTAATGAGGCCATTTGCATTTATGCTTCAAGCAGTACAAAAATAAAGCATCTAACAGGTGACGAAAATGATATTTTAAATAATTGTATTAATATCCTTAAGCCTTTTGAAGAATTAACAAAGACTATAAGTTCAGCTGAATCAAGTTTGTCAGATGTGATACCACTTGTTTCAACATTGAAAGTTGTGTTAACAAATGTTATTATGTCTAAGGAAGTTTCAAGGATGACTGAAACATTAATGAAGGAGATGAACGACAGATTTGAAAACCTGGAAAATGATGATGCTAGCTTATACAATTGGAGCCTTTTTAGATTCTAGGTACAAAACAAAATTTTTTAAACCACTTGTTTCTCAGAATGTTAAAATCAAATTAGGATGCTTATGCGATGAGATGATAGAAACAGCTAAAATAACGCCTTTCAAGAAAAAGCCAAAAGCTCTCAGATACAAAAGAAACAAAATCTGTTAGCTTAAGCATTGCTAAATCAATGAAAGATCTTCTATCTTCCAGCAGCAGATGAAGAATCACAGTCAGAAGTGTCAAAGGATACAATATCGATTATTGAAAATTATCTGAAACTCCCACGTTTGGAGGCAGATAAAGACCAACTGGTTTGGTGGAGAGATAATTGCAAAAGTTTCCCTTTTCTTCCTGAGCTGGCAAGGACTTATTTAGCATGTTCTTCAACTAGTGTTGCTAGTGAGCGTCTTTTCAGTGGAGCAGGCCTCATTTACGACGAAAAGCGAACCAAACTTTCACCTGAAAGAGCCCAAAAGCTTTTATTTCTAAAAAATAACTTACCAATTATTAACTTCAAATGGAATATGTGAAACTGTGAAGTTTGAAGGTAATACTGAATTACTGGTATATATATATATATATATATATATATATATATATATATATATATATATATATTATATATATATATATATATATATATATATATATATATATATATTATATATATAACCTTTTTCCAAATGGGTGGAGGTTGGGGAAAGAGGTTGGTGGGGTGTTATCTATGGTAACATAGATTCTGGATATTATATTTAAAATTCCAAGAATCTATGGCAAAAACTCTTAAAAAAATTAAACTATCCGCATCCGCATCCGCATCTGCGGATATCCGCAATTGAATATCCGCAACCGCATCCGCATCCGCGGATAGTAAAAAATTACTATCCGGTCCACTCTCTATATATATATATATATATATATATATATATATATATATATATATATATATATATATATATATATATATATATATATATATATATATATATATATATATATATATATATATATATATATATATATATATATATATATATATATATATATATATATATATATATATATATATATATATATATATATATATATATATATATATATATATATATATATATATATATATAGAGAGAGAGAGAGAGAGAGAGAGAGAGATTAGGAAAAGTAAATATATATATATATATATATATATATATATATATATATATTATATATATATATATATATATATATATATATATATATATATATATATATATATATATATATATATATATATATATATATATATATATATATATATATATATATATATATATATATATATATATATATATATATATATATATATATATATATATATATATATATATATATATATATATATATATATATATATATATATATATATATATATATATATATATATAATCGTGTATTCTTTCTCTTTCATAACAAATATTAACATTTATTTTCCTGTGAAGAAATAGAAATAAAGTTGAAAGTTTCTTTGAATTTTATTTCGCAAAATGAGTTAATAAGTAATCTATAATTTAAATGATAAATCAATATTATGATAATGAACAGCTTTTGTACATATACATACAGTATATCTATCTATCTATCTATCTATATATATATATATATATATATATATATATATATATATATATATATATATATATATATATATATATATATATATATATATTATATATATATAGAGAGAGAGAGAGAGAGAGAGAGAGAGAGAGAGAGAGAGAGAGATGTTGACCTTTTTTTCAGCATCTTGAATTTAATTACTAATAAATTAAAGGAAATGAAGGTCAATAAATTTCATAATAATCTAATAAAAATTTTGATCCAAAATCAATATTTCATCCTTTAAATATAATTCAAGGTCTAATCACATATATTATATTTTCATATGAAAAAATCTTTAAACTTACACACAGTCTTCCAGATATTCTATTGTTTTACACACACATACACGCACACACACGCATACACACACACACTCGCATTTTTTTTTATAATCAAAAAACCTCAAATGCCAAAAAAAAAAATATTTCTGTAAGAAAAGCAATGAAATATTTTAATATTTTGTGAGATAGTTTTAATCACATTTTTTAAAGTAAAGTTTTTGATGATTTTTTTTTTCAGATATTTTTATCATTTTACATTTATAATTTTTGAGGATCTCTTTAAGTAATTGAGAAATTTTCATTTTCTGATAAGCTTCTTTTTGTGAAGGAATATTTGCAAAATCTCAGGAGTTTTTCTTTAGATTAGTTTTTTTTAATATTATATATATATATATATATATATATATATATATATATATATATATATATATATATATATATATATATATATATATATATATATATATATATATATATATTAGGGATGGAGTGAAGTATCGGTATCGGTATCGGTATCGGCAAGTATCGGCATATTTTCCGATACCGGTATCGGTATCGGTATCGGTATCGACCTTTCCAGTATCGGTATCAGTATCGGCAAAATATTTGGATAAGAGTAAAGTATCGGTATCGGTAGTAGTATCGGCATATTTTCCGATACCGATACCGGTATCGGTATCGGTATCTGGTAATTTTTTAGGTATCGGGTATCGGTATCGGTCGGTAAAAATTTTTGGTATCGCTCCATCCCTATATATATATATATATATATATATATATATATATATATATATATATATATATATATATATATATATATATATATATATATATATATATATATATATATATATATATATATATATATATATATATATATATATATATATATATATATATAAAAGAGAAAGAAAGATCATAATTATTTCTTAGCAGAATAATACTTTCTACTAAAACGGATTTGATTTACTCAAAATAGAAATTGATTGAGAAACTGATCAATTCAGGTTTATAAAATTGTTTAATTGAATGGAAAAAATTGAGCAATTATTTTACCATAATGAACTGCAGGAATTATTTTTTCGAAATTATTTGTGAATAAGTAAACAGCCGTTGCCAATTTGTCTTATTTTTTCTTTAATTAGTACGTTAAATTTTGCAGTTTTCATTTTTCTAACAGTGGAAAAAAATGAAAATATTTTGAAAATTTTAATTTGAAAATAAAAGATTTTAATTTTTTTTGTCGCAAAATACTGATATATATATATATATATATATATATATATATATATATATATATATATATATATATATATATATATATATATATATATATATATATATATATATATATATATATATATATATATATATATATATATATTATATCCTATTAATACAAATATTTATGACAATATGTATTTGTTAATCCATTAAAAAATTTAGCTTTTAACGGATCATAATGTTTTTAACTAAGTGTAATTAAGTTTTATTATTATTATTATTATTATTATTATTATTATTATTATTATTATTATTATTATTATTATTGTTATTATTATTATTATTATTATTATTATTATTATTATTATTATTATTATTATTATTATTATTATTATTATTATTATTATTATTATTATTTAGCTCTATTTTTCTTAGGTATCAAAATTGCTTTAGAATAAAATAATTGTTTTATTAAAACTTATTCTGAATTAATTATTATAGTGTTAATTTTAATAATTTTGTAATTTCTGCAAATAAGAAAAGAAATTAAAATTAATTAATTTCATGATTTTTTGTTTTTTTTTTTTGTTTTGAAATTTATGGTAAAAGATATTAAATTGTATCAACAAAAGGAAAAAAAAAATTTGTATCCACAGTTAATTAAAATCTCGTTAGGTTAGGTTATCTTTTCTTTTATTCAATATTTTTAACACGTTGACTGTCGGAAAATGGGGCTGAGCCCGTTTTTAAATTTTTTTTTATTTTTTAACCGATTGAGCTGAAATTTTCAGAATATATAGCTTTTTTCCCGACGAAAATAGTCCATTTCTAACGGTTTTACGAGTGATTAACCGTTTAGAAGTTATTTGGGGTCAAAAGTTAAAAAAAATTTGAGTAGCGGGGTCAAACCACTGGCACACATGAGCTGAAATTTTAACTGAACAATCTTAGCCCCAATCTTAGCCTCCGTAAAAAATGCAATAATCTTTCTGGTTCCTCTTCCTCACGCTCTTTCTGGCATTTTGCAAAAAATGTCAACTCTAACTTTGCTTCTTCCTCTTTCCCTACTTTAGTATCTTCCGACGGCACAACTGCCGTTTTACCTTCTTCTAAAGCTGAGCTCTTCGGTCAAACCTTTGCCTCTAATTCTACCTTAGACGATTCCGGAGCTATTCCTCCTCCTTCAACCCCCTCCAACTCATTTATGCCAAAATTATAATTTCTTCTAAAGACGTTATTTCTGCTCTCTCTGAGCTTAATACTAAAAAGGCGTACGGTCCTGATGGTATTCATCCTGTGGCTTTCAAAACTTGTGCTTCCGAGCTTGCACCCTGCCTTGGTAAACTATTTCGTCTATATTTTTCTACTTCGACCTTCACTTCTTGCTGGAAACGTGCGCTCATTCATCCTGTGCCGAAGAAGGGGGATCCCTCTCAACCCTCCAACTACCGTCCCATTTCTCTCTAAAGTTTTCGAATCTATCCTTTACAGGAAGATTTTGAAACCTCTCAATTCTTCTAATCTTATCTCTGATCGCCAGTATGGGTTTCGTAAGAAACCCTCTACCGGTGATCTTCTTTCCCTTCTCTCTGACTCTTGGTTCTCCGCTCTTCGGCATTTCGGTGAATCCTTTGCTGTCGCGCTAGACATATCGAAAGCCTTCTATAGGGTCTGGCACAAAGCTTTGATTTCAAAACTCCTCTCTTTCGGTATCTATCCTTTCCTCTGTGATCTTCTCTCTAATTTCCTTTCCGGTCGTTCTATAGCAGCTGTTGTAGACGGCCACCGTTCTTCCTTTAAACCTATTAACAGTGGTGTTCCTCAGGGTTCTGTTCTATCCCCAACAATTTTTCTACTTTTCATTAATTAATGATTTTCTTTCTATTACTTCATCTCCTATCCACTCCTATGCTGATGACTCCACACTTCAATACTCCTTTCAGTTTGAAAGACGTCCATCCCAACAACAGTTATTAGACTCGAGAAGGGTAGCCTTGGAGCAACTAACCTCTGATCTTTCACGTATTTTCAATTGGGCCAGAGAAAACATGGTTGCTTTCACTGCCTCAAAAACTCAGTTCCTTCATCTCTCCACTCGACACAATCTTCTACACAACTATGATATCTTCTTCGAAAACGCACAACTCAAACCTTCATCTGTTCTTAATATTCTCGGTGTTTTTTTTCTCGTGATCTTTCTTGGAAAGATCACATTACTTCTCTCTCTAAACAAGCTTCTGAGCTTATTATGTTCTGAGGCGCCTTCCGAATTACTTCACGCCACCCCAGTTGCTTGCTCTGTAAAGGGGTGTTGTTCGTCCCTGTATGGAGTACGCTTCACACATCTGGGGTGGCTCTACACATACAGTTTTGCTTGAGAAGGTGGGAGTCTAGAGCATTTCGTCTCATCAACTCTCCTGCTCTTACTAACTCTCTCCAATCTCTTTCTGCCCGTCGAATTGTTGCGTCACTCTCTCTATACTATCGCTATTACAACGGACACTGCTCTTCTGAACTCTCTCGTCGCATACCTCCTCCATTGCGAAGAGCCCGGGCGACTCGACTTTCTACACAGTCTCATCCTTTCTCTGTCCAACTCTCTGACCCCAGACTTAACTGCTATGCTCAATCTTACATATACTCTACTGGTAAAGTCTGGAACACACTCCCTTTATCTGTTTTTCCAACTTCCTTTGACTTGCATACTTTTAAACGCCGTGTATCTGGACACGTCGGCCAACACCGACCTGTATAGAATTTTCCCAACTCCGGTGGAATTCAGTAGGCCTCCGGCTTTTGCCCACCGGAGGAGATAAAAAAAAATAAAAAAATATATATATATATATATATATATATATATATATATATATATATATATATATATATATATATATATATATATATATATATATGATATATATATATTATAGAGAGAGAGAGAGAGAGAGAGAGAGAGAGAGAGAGAGAGAGAGAGAGAGAGAGAGAGAGAGAGAGAGAGAGAGAGAGAGAGAGAGTGAGGATCCGTAAAACTATGAGATTAGAAAGATTTACCTCCAATTTATTAGCCTATAGAATGTGAGCCTAAGCCTGAGTTTTAGCGATTTTTAGTGACAAGAAAACAGAAATGCGTGAGTCAGTCTTGCTTATCTATTCTCTTCGTAAATGAATGAAGAAATTTTAAGCATGTAGAAAAGTGTAAGTTTACTTTTAGA
This sequence comes from Armadillidium nasatum, assembly GCA_009176605.1. Classification (NCBI taxonomy): domain Eukaryota; kingdom Metazoa; phylum Arthropoda; class Malacostraca; order Isopoda; family Armadillidiidae; genus Armadillidium; species Armadillidium nasatum. Next base: position 6,908 of record SEYY01005133.1, on the reverse strand, counting down.
CTTTATAAAGCAATAAAAAATATAGGAAATGATTAACAATAACAATTGTTTAACGTAAAAAAAAGGGGGGAAAAGCAATTAAAAACTATGTGATGCCTTATATCATAAAGAAATAAAAATGATAATAAAACTGAGTTTTTAGAAATTTTTTTTTTTTTTTTTAACATTTGTAGTTATTGAATATTAAACTGCAATAATAATTAAAAAATTTGTTTATTATGTTTCAAATAAATCGAAAAATACAATTCAGTCACTGCTAAACGAATAACCACATTTATCTTCCTTTCCGATTCTGGGTTTCTCCTATCAACGTCTTATCTCTGCATAGATTCTAATTCTTCAAGTCTTCAGCAAGAAATTCATATGCGTATCCCGTAGGGTTACGCATATGAACTTGTTATTATTAATAAAATTAATATAATATTATTAATGAAATTTAATTAATAAAATTATTATTAAAATATTTATATTATTAAAATATTTATTATTATTTATTATTTCGGCATTTAAATTGAAAATATATTAAATTGAAAATATATAATTCATTGACTTTTTTAAAGATATATAATATATTATATATATATATATATATATATATATATATATATATATAATATATATATATATATATATATATATATATATATATATATATATATATATACATTTGGTGAATGAAGCAAACTTAATATAGGTTCGACCAATATGCTTACAAATGAACGGAATAATATTAATAATTAGATATAGAATAGATAATAATAATAATAACAAGCACATATGCGTATCCCGTAGGGCTACGCATATGAGCTTGTTATTAGTATTATTATTTATTTAAAGAAATTTAATAAAATTATTATTAAAATATTTTGTGAAGCAACACATCTTTCGATACAATATACTTTCGGCATTTAAATTGAAAAACATGTAAGTAATTTAATTTTATTTAAAGAAATTTAAATAAAAAAAAAAAAAAAAAAAAAAAAAAAAATATATATATATATATATATATATATATATATATATATATATATATATATATATATATATATATATATATATATATATTATATATATATATATATATATATATATATATATATATATATATTATATATATATATATATATATATTTGGTGAAGGAACTTATTATAGGTCCTGTCAAAATGCTTACAAATAGAAAATGAACGGAATAATACTAATTAGATATAGATAATAATAATAATAATAATAATAATAATAATAATAATAATAATAATAATAATAATAATAATAATAATAATAATAATATTTCATTATACGTAGTAAAATACAATATGATCCGGTAAATGTTAAATTTTTTAATGAATTAACTAAAACATATTGTCATAAAACTTTGTAAAAAAAATAGGATAGGAAAAAATTATATATAAATATGCAGTATTTTGCGACAAAAACTAAAAATTTTATGTTCAAATTAAAATTTTCAAAGTATTTTCATTTTTTTTTTCCACTGTAAGAAAAATGAAACCTGAAAAATTTGATATTAATTATTAATTTAATTAGTATTAATTAAAGAAAAAATAAGACAAATTGGCAACGGCTGTTTACTTATTCACAAATAATTATGAAAAAATAAAACCTGCAGATCACTATAGTAAAATAATTGCTCTATTCTTTCCATTCAATTTTATAAAACTGAATTGATGAGTTCTGAATCAACTTCTATTTTGAGTAAATCAAATCCATTTTAGTAGAAAGTATTATTCAGCTTAGAAATAATTCTGATCTTTCTTTCTGTTATATATATATATATATATATATATATATATATATATATATATATATATATATATATATATATATATATATATATATATATATATATATATATATATATATATATATATATGTGTGTGTGTGTGTGTGTGTGTGTGTGTGTGTGTGTGTGTGTGTGTGTGTGTGTGTATGTGTGTGCGCGTGTGTGCTCAACTGATATCGATGGTGATTGTGGTTGAGCCGAAAGAGAAATGGAGAAGAAAACGATAGAAGAATATTACTAAGAATAACAGAAATATTTCATTGGGGTTTAAAAAAGATTTTGAAAATATAAATTTTTTGAGAGAAAATAATATTGAACAGATTTTATAAAAATTATAACTTAAATTTCAGTTTTAAATTTTTTTTTCCTTTCTTTTTTTTTGAATCTGATGAGAAATAGTAAATTTTTTTTTGTCCGTATGTTTTGGTAATTTTCGATGAAACAAAAGAATGTTTTACATTAAAAATTAAAATTTTAAAATAAAAATCAATTCCAAATTTTGACAAAAGTAGAGTTGAATTTGTCGAAAGAGTGAAATATTTTGAAAAAATGTTTTGTTCGTTGGGAAGCTTTGGGCAAGTAATTCAATACAAGGTTTTTTCATCAATTCTTCATATAAATTAAAATACAACACACACATTCTCTCTCTCTCATATATATATATATATATATATATATATATATATATATATATATATATATATATATATATATATATATATATATATATATATATATATATATATATATATATATATATATATATATATATATATATATATATATATATATATATATATATATATATATATATATAATATATATATATATATTATATATATATATATATATATATATATATATATATATATATATATATATATATATATATATATATATATATATATATATATATATATATATATATATATGCGTGTGTGTGTGTGTGTGTGTACTTTAATCCTATGACAGTTTATGTTGTAGATCAATCTTTTGTTTGCTTAAAATATCTCTGCATAGATTCTAATTCTTCAAGTCTTCAGCAAGAAATTCATATGCGTATCCCGTAGATAATTCGTTTTTTTTTTTTTTTTTTTTTTTTTAATGATATATAAATTTATTTCAAATATATTGACAAATAATTAAATTAACAAAAGAAAATACATAGAAAATATATGAATTAAAAATATATTAATTTAATATTAATAAAAATTCGACTTTTGATGATTTTCTTGAAGAATAACTTTTTTAAACAAATTTCTGATTGGTTTAAATAGTGTGCGTAATGGGTTCTAATATTTTATTTATCTCTTCCCTTTTCAACTTGTCCCAATGAAAATGTCCACTCCTCCCTTAAGGAAATTTTTATCTTTTTATTATGCACAACAAAGATCATAAAAAGACTAGATATGTTTGCCGAATGATTGTGTTTTATTATTGTACGTGGTTTTATGTTTTGGTTTCATTTTATGTAAAGGTTTAGGTTTTATTTTATTTTATTAAAAAAAAATATAAAAAAAAAATATAAATAATATAATATATATATATATATATATATATATATATATATATATATATATATATATATATATATATATATATATATATATTATATATATATATATATATATATATATATATATATATATATATATATATATAAATATATATAATATATATTATATATTATATATATATATATATATATATATATATATATATATATATATATATATATATTATATATATATATATATATCATCCCGAATTTTCCTAATTTCAAATTGAAACGTTTCCTCATGTAAAAATTTAAGTTTTGATTTAATTGAAAATTGACAACAGAGAAATAGACCAATATTGCTTGTGGAAATTGATGGCAGAATCCTCAAAAATTAAATCTGCAAATAATTTAACAAATTTTCATCCAATTTACACGAAATGAAAAAGGCAAAATATTGCATTGAAAGAGTTCACAAAGTCGATTTCAGGCCATTTTCTGTATCTCTATCCTTTTGATTTAATTGGCAATTAAAAGATAAAAACTCTCTTGAAGAACCAATTTATCTATAAGAACAAATAGCAGTTACATATTCTCCAACTTTTAACTTGATACGTTCCGAAAACATTATAAAATAATTAAGTTTTCTGCGATGTTTTTTTTAAAATAATATTTAATTGAAAAAGTCCCACAAATATTGTCAATACGAAATATTTCAATGATTTTTGTTCTCTTTATTTAATCAATTTGAAATTTTCAGATTATTGAGAATTGATCAATTAAGCAATATTAACAATAAAAAAAGAAAAGAAAAATGTCTTTCTGGTATACCCCTAATATATATAATATATATATATATATATATATATATATATATATATATATATATATATATATATATTATATATATATATATATATATATATATATATATATATATATATATTGTGGAATAAGACTTTACAACAAGAAAAAGGTCAGACATTTATTGTTTAAATTTGAAAGAAGCAAGGTCGAAATTGATGTCTATTGAAATTTACAAAATAAACGTTTCAAATAGATCTTGTAGTCGGCTTTTATTTCTACAAATCAATTACAATAGGTGAAGGAA
>SEYY01005132.1:0-56484 GCA_009176605.1 Armadillidium nasatum | reverse complement strand
TGTAACAGGAGTTGTATCCCGCACACTTAATAATATAAACTACAGAAGCCCTGAGAACCGTCGGAAGAACATCTTTGTTTGAGAAAAAAAGATTTAATGGAAAAGGAGTTAATTCCTATGAGGTGAGGGTTCAATTGAGGGAAGTGGCGAAGTAAAAGAAGTATTTTTTTGTTGAGCAATGGAGATAGCGTGCCAAGAAATGGCATTTTAAGGTAAATGTTCAATTTTGGAACTGTAGGAATGTGTAATTTAGGACAGAATATGGTTGAAAATGAAGTTATAAATTGACGAGTCAAAAAGTTAAAAGTTAATAAAAAAATTTTTTATGATGTAGAAGTTCTAACCTTCTAAGTGAAACAGCAACCAGGAGGTGCTGATACGGTACGCACGATGTCAATAAGTTAAAATAAGTGGATGATTTGAAAGTATAAGTAGAGCTCAGGTAATTCAAACCTAGAAGGGAAGAGGAAGGCTTTCGATAAACTGCAGACACCAGTGGGTGAATGGGAAACCAGAACATCTAGGAACGGGAGATAATTATAATGTTCACACCGGCGGGAGAATTGAATTTTTGGGTGTTGATAATTGAGGTACTTAAAAAGATAGGATTCAGATTTATTATGGAAGATTAAAAAACAGTCATCTACGAATCTTTTGTATACTAGTAGTTTGAAGAAAGTGGAATAATAGTTGATCCAGTTGAGATCGTGAGAACATTGAAAAATATTTATCATAATATTTATTATTGAACGTGAAAATGGTGTTATTGAATAAGAGGGAAAGGAATTGTTTGAAATTAGAATGAGGTGTATTGAGAGATCGGTGAACATTAAATGAAATAATGATATAGCATGTTTCGAAAACTGGGATGTTGGTAAATAAATTATTGATAACGAAGTTTGTCATGACAGCATCTTTCTTCCATGCGTTTGGTTTCGATACAAAATTCTAACAGAAATCAGAACCGCATGGCATCAAGATGAAGGTTTCAGTAAAGCAAAGGAAACTGTGGCCAACATTCCATTCCAAAATCGTTGTGCTTAATAGGAAAAAATACCCAAAGAAAATGAAAAAAAGAATTCATGCAGAGTTGATTGGTAGGAATAAATTCTAAATTTTTTATATAATTTGTAGACTCTCTTTCATTATGTTGTAATGATAGTTTCAATAAATTTTTCACAAACCGAAAACTTTTTAACCTCTTGTCGGGATCTCAAAATCATAATTGCTTAACATATTAAAAGTTTTTTTTCATGTTTTCTAATGAACATACACGAAATGGTTAATGTGGATTACAATTTTCTAAAATTCAAATAGATGAAACACCCTAATATATATATATATATATATATATATATATATATATATATATATATATATAATATATATATATATATATATATATATATATATATATATATATATATATATATATATATATAACTTAGTCTTACTTCAGAATAATAAGTAAATTTGTTTGGAAAGTTACTCATTTGTTTTACTGCATATTTTAAAATAATTATTTAAGTTTAGTATTATATTTATAGGAAATCTTCATTTAGAAGAACGTTCTCAAATATTTCCAGCACTATATTTAAAACCGGAAGATTGATCAAGGCGTTGCTTCTCGCTTCAAGGTGGAATACCTTAACCTAATTTGATTTCATCTATATAAAGTAGGTGGAAACTTACTTTTCCTTTTAGTGGTAGATACCGCAAAGGTGGTACCTATATCCCATAATATATTAGCTTCATTTCCTTTAATTTATATTCTATATCTCTGTTTCATTAGCGAAACAGGTGTTAATATATATATATATATATATATATATATATATATATATATATATATATATATATATATATATATATATATATATATATATATATATATATATATATATATATTTCCCATTTCATTTAAATATAACAGACTATTATAAACGTATCTTAACTTTATTCTCTAAATTTTATATTCAAGTTGTTGGTGGAACCTACAACTAAATGTGGTACATAATTACTTGTCCAATTTGTTTACAGAAAATTAATATAAGTAAAACTTTAGCTAATTTTCTTAATACTTCTCAGTTGATTGGTGGAGCCCACAACAAAAAGTGGTACCTAATAATAATTATTTTCCCTCATAAATTATACTTAATTACTGCTGTTATAGTAACTATGGTTGGTACCTTATTACCTTTGTAAATATTACTAATAGTTGCATGTTTTTAACATCTTTCGAATCTGAATAATGCCGTATCCGAAGACGCTACCTATAATTTTGATATTATAAATAAAACTTAACATTTGGTAATTGGTCATTTATCCTACCACCTAATTTAAACTTAAACAACATTCATTCACTCGTAAAGATTTTACAGTATTATTTCGCTTCTGGTAAAGAAAAAAATATATATATATATATATATATATATTGGTCTTTTATCCTACCACCTAATTTACACTTAAACAACATTCATTCACTCGTAAAGATTTTTTTTTTTTTTTTTTTACAGAACCACCACTAGCCTTTCAGTATAAAAGAGAAAGGAAGAAGAGAACTATTCCCGAACCTAACGCACACTCTCTGGCGAAGACGGAATTTGAAGAGGGAAATTGAATATAGGAGGAAAATTAGATGATGGTAGAGAGTTCCACAGAACAGAGGTGGATGGAAAGAAGGAGGCACCACAATGGACAAGTCTCAAGTTTCCATCATCCACACAAAATTCGTGCGAGAGCAGGGCACCCCTTATGCAACGAGGGAGACGCACTGGTGGTGGAATGCGAGAGGCCAATTATCTAGAGCATCTGTCATTGTAGTACCTATAGAAAAGAGAGAGTGAGCCAACGATGCGTCGAAGAGATAGAGGGTCAAGAGAGTTTGAAAGTAAAGGACAGTTAATTAATTTTTTAGCCTTAGACTCAACCCTATCCAGAAGAGAGGAGAAGCCGGAGCCCCCCTAAATGTGAGAACAGTACTCCATACAAGGGCGAATAAGACCCTTATATAATTCGAGTAACTACTCAGAAGAGAAAAATTCTCTCAACCTGAACAGTATTCCCAGCTTCTTAGATGCCGCCTTAGCAACCATTGTAATATGTGGTTTCCCAGACAATTTAGTGTTTATGTTAACACCAAGAATGTTAATGTTATTAACAGGTGAGACGGGAGAGCCATCGAAGAAGATAGGAAAGTTGGGAGGTGTTTTGGAGAGGGAGATGTGAAGTAATTGAGTTTTAAAAAGAGTTGAGTTTCACAGGTTGCTATGACCCCACAGTGAAATCTCATCCAGATTAACAATAATAGAATCTGAAAGTTGAAGACGAGAAGCAATTCTAGAAGCAAAAGAGGGAGCAGATTTGAAATGAGTAGAAGAATGTAGAGTTGAGTCATCAGCATAAGAGTGAACAGAGTTCGAAATGCAGGAGAAGATCGTTAATGAAAAGTAAGAATAAAGTTGGAGATAAAGACAGAACCCCGAAGAATACCACAATTGAAAGGAAAGGAAGAACATGTCATTCCATCTACAAGTGCCGAAATGGAATAATCTGAGAGAAAACTAGACAAAAGTAACCAAAGAGAAGGAAGAAACCCAAAGGAAGGGAGCTTACAGGGCAGCCACGCATGCTATACCCGGTCAAATGCCTTAGATATGTCAAGCGCCACCACACAAGACACCCCGAAGTCCCTAAGGGCAGAAACAATAAATCAGTGAGATATGAAAATATGTCACCAGTTGATCTCGGGCGTCGAAAGCCATACTGATGATTTGAGAAGAGAATGAGACTCCAAATGGTCCAGGAAATGAGAGTTGAGGAGTTTCAAAAATTTTAGACAGAATACAAGTGATAACTGTAGGTCGATAGTTGGAAGGATCAGAGCCGCTACGTTTTGTTTCGGAATCGGCTGGACGTATGCGCGCTTCCAGCACCGAGGAAAAGCATTAGTATTAAGGCATAGAGAGTAGAGGTGAATGAGGTCAGGCGCCAACTCGGAAGCATGCTCCCTCAAAACGTGAGTGGGAATGCTATCCAGGCCACTGGCCTTCCTGACGTTCACAGATTTCAGGATCCCATGCATCCGATTATAAGTAATGGGAAGCCTGAGAGGAGAAGGAGTAGGAGGAGGGATGACAGAATCGTGCAGGGTGGAATTAGATGAAAAAAGGAGGTCGAAGTGGGAGTATTAGCTACAGAACCATCAGACCGAATAAGAGGAGGAAAGGCAGATTTACATTAGTTATTAGAGATATTTTTGGGAAGAGTCCAGAAATTTTTATCAGTAGGAGAATCATGAAGGTCAGCGCACTTCCTTTTAATGAAGGACGCTTAGTGCCATCGAAGAACATCCCTGCAACGATTTCGAGCTGAAAGAAAATTAGCAAGAGTGATAGGAGAATGAGAACTTTTCCATTCACGATAAGCATTGTCTCTTTCACGAAGGACAAGAGAACAATTGCCATCAAACCATGGATTTTGAGGAGAAAAAGATTTAGTTGAAGATGGAATGAGCATGCTTATCCCATCGACGATAACAGCCCCTAATTTTCAGCAGATACCGAAGCGTCCCACGAGATAAAACAAGATTCACTCCTATGATAGCAAAAAAGCGACGCATTGCCCCCCAACTAGCCCGATTGAAGTGCCAGAAAGTTCGCTTAGGGAATGGTGGAGCTGTGGAGAGAAATCATTATAATTAAGAGCTATAAGATTATGGCCAGTTACCGATAGAAGCATGGTTGGCAAAAACCCGGGTTTTTCCCCAAAAAACCCAGCCCTGAAGCTGCGATAAGTTGGAGATGAGGGAATTGGTGGAGCTTGGAGCTAAGGAGCAAAAAGTATAGAGAAAGCATTATAATTAAGAGCTATAAGTTAGTTTTTGGTTCCCAAAAACCCAGCCCAGTGGGTTTTACCCGGGCTACCCGGGCAGTGGGCTTTTCCAACCCTGGATAGGAGGGAAAATGTTGCATTTATATCTAGGAATAGTGGTGAAACATAAACAAAGTGAATTCAAGGATTGGTTAGGAAGATCTGGAATGTGTGTGGGTTCCTTAATTAACAGCTCCAGATCGTTAAGAATGCTGAATGATTTGACCTCCTTCCCACCTCTATCAGTATGAGAGAAACACAACCACTCAGTGTGGTATATATATATATATATATATATATATATATATATATATATATATATATATATATATATATATATATATATATATATATATATATATATATATATATATATATATATATATATATATATATATATATATATATATATATATATATATATATATATATATATATATATATATATATATATATTTCATACAATCTATGATAAATTTCATAGGATACACTTCCTGGAAATGTAGGTATTCACAGATAATGTCTAGAGTCCAGATGTGTTATTCCTTCGAACAAACACTCTGTGCCAGAGTCCGAGCCCTTTCCGTGCAACGACATAACATTTTCAGTCAATGTCGAAGATTTTCCCACACAAGTGAAAGACAACTTCCCAATTATGCTAAAGGTTCGAATGTGTTCCAAAGGGTGGCATAGTTAACGATGATGAGGATCAGTTATTCATCTACATCCAAGGAAAAAGAGTAAAGAAAGTTGCGGTGAATGAGAAAAAGAACCGAGTCGAAAGAAGATCCTACTCCATCCCTAATCCTTAGCATGACAACTACCAAGACTTGAAAAGGGAATCGGGAAGAGACTCCCATGAGAGGGAGAAAAAAAATATGAACCACAAAATATATAAGACAAAAAATGGGAACCAGAGATTATAGTAATAAAACTAATTGTAACAAGATTAATAATTAAAATAACAAATAATGGAATGATAAAAATAAGTACCACAAATAAACTATAATAATAATAAACAATAAATTAATTAATTAATAATAATTATAACAACAATAACAACAATAACAATAATAATAATAATAATAATAATAATAATAATAATAATAATAATAATAATAACTCACAGTGATAAAACAAAAATTAAATATAAAAAAAAAAGTATTAAAGGTAGAACTTCGAAAACGCCGAGTAATTATTCTTATTATGTAATAATAATAATAATAATAATAATAATAATAATAATAATAATAATAATAATATAATTATAATAATAATAATAACTCACAGTGATTAAACAAAAATTAAATATAAAAAAAAAAAAGAATTAAAGGTAGAACTTCGAAAGCGCAGAGTAATAATTCTTATTATGTAATAATAATAATAATAATAATAATAATAATAATAATAATAATAATAATAATAATTGTTAAAAAGAACTTACCTTACAATGAGAACAAAGTCCTCCTTCAAAAATTGGATGAGGGAAAAGAATTTCTTCATCCATTTTTTCACAGGCGATGCAAATTAAATTGAGAGAACCTTCTCCATTTCTTATTTTCGTTAAAGCAGCAGCTAAAACCACGGTTCAGATTAGGGATGGAGCGATACCAAAATTTTTACCGATACCGATACTTAAAAATTCCCCGAAGCCGATACCCGATACCTGAAAATATGCCGATACTATACTACTACCGATACCGATACTTTACTCCTATACAAATTTTTTGCCGATACCGATACCAGTATCGGAAAAGTATGCCGATACCGATACCGATACTTCACTCCATCCCTAGTTCAGATAATAAAAAGTCAAATTAAATAAATCAAATGTTTTTTTATGTGATTTTTTTTATTTATTTTTTTAAAAAATAACGTCACTGTCTTCATATTTTTAAATTCTGAATATCATAAAAAAAAAAAAGATAAATTAAAATTAATATAAATTTAAGCATTTTATTGAACTGTTAATCAACGTCCAACGATATTTTTTGATAAATTATAATTGAAACCTGTAACACTCTTTTACTTTTGAATCTGCCTTTAGATATTTACTGTAAAGTGCGGGTAAGTTCTATAAAATTTATTAATTTTAAAATTTCAATGGAAATTTTTTTTTTAAATTTAATTATTTATTTATTCATTTATTTTTTTTTATTTTTTTTTTATTTTTTGCAAGCTGTATTAGTAAGACCATGACGCAAGAACCCTTATTAATCACAAATTTCATTTAATTAAATAACAAAAAATAAATATAAAACTTATTATGTAGTTAATTTGTTCCAGAGAATCCTGTTAAAAAAGTCGTATAAGTTATTACGCTCCTTATATTTAATTACTTTTAAGCTCTCTATTTGCCATTATAACTGAATTAACAAATTATCTTAAGCTATGTTTTTGTGGTGAATCTTGTTGAAAAGTTTTTCCAAGTTTCAAAATTGAATTCTTCAGTAAAAGTACTTTCTATAAAACCAAATATTAAAATAGGAAAAAATTATATATTATTGTGACGTAATATACGTATAAAGTAAGTAAGAAACAAGCTACTGGTCTTTCTTATGACTACTTTTATAACAAATTCAGCCAAATTTGGTAATGCTCTTTTCTACTCGAATAACATTACATGAAGATGCCCATATGTTGGTAAAAAGACCAATGGAGATAGAAGTTAAAATTTAAATAATTTTTTTCCTTCTTATTTGTAGGACTAGAATTGTTAATTATATTAGTGAATAATGAATACCTTTGCAGAAGGTGGCGTAATACATTCTCACACTTTCCTTGATAGTTTCAAGAAACCTATTATTTGGGCACAGTAAGCGTTAAATTTTCCAAATATTTAGGTCTGCACAACGGAATCTGGTTTCCTGCATGAACTAATACTGAATCTGGTGGCTATAAACATGGGCATTTATTTTAAAGGTTTAGTTCTTATATTTGGAAATATAAATATTCTAAAGCATAACAAAACTGGTGGTCTGTCACAAATTTTTATATATAGAGATATTAATAAAAAATGGTAAAACGTATTAAATTTAAAAAAAAAAACATAATTCTTTTACAATTAAGAAGGTGAAAAATGAACTAAAAAGATTTTCCATATTTTTAAGAGCTCCTCGGCACAAAATTATATCAAAATGGATTTTGAAAAAATATCTAACAAATTCAAGTTACAAAGCTTCTCATGCATCGATGAACGTCTATATCAATTATTCCTGAAATGCAAGATTAAAAGATTCACCTTGTGTACACATTTAGTAGCGAAAATAGACAAATACATAGAAGATAACAACAAATTAGTGAGCAATGTACGGAACAAGATATTCCCACAACATTTTATTATTACTTTTTTTTTTTTTTTTTTTTTTACATACACATCATCACCACTCACGGGCAAAGCCCTATTCAAGGAGGGGGTGTTCGAAGAATAAAAACAAAGTAGAAGAGTACAAAAAAGTAAATAAAAAAACAAAAACGACTCCTGTAGGTTCCACCTAACGCAAATTTCTTAGGTGAGCGCAGATGCGGGCTTTAAAGAAATTGAGATTAAATTCGGCAGGAAACACAGAAGATGAGAGAGAGTTCCACAAAACAGAGGTGGCAGGAAAGGAGGAGGCACCACAGCGAAAAGCTTAGAGTTGTCAATGTCCACGCAAAATTGATGCGCAGACAATGCACCCCTTGTGCTACGAGGACGCCGTAAAGATGGAGGTACGTGAGTGGATAGTTCCCTTGAGCATTATAAATTATAGAAAAGAGACAAGGCACCAACGTCGCGTCGCAAAGATAAAGAGTCAAGTGAATCAGAAAGTGCGGAACAGTTTATAAGTCTTTTAGCCTTTGACTTAACCTTATCCAAAAGACGGGTGAAACCTGAACCACCCCAGATATGAGAGAAGTACTCCATACAAGGGCGGATGAGACCCTTGTATAATTGGAGTAACTGCGAGGAAGAATAAATTCTCGCAGTCTAAACAGAACTACCAGCATCTTTGAGGCAGCCCCAGCAACCATGGTGATATGAGGTTTCCAAGACATTTTTTTTGTTTATATGAAGGCCAAGGATGTTTATATTGTCAACAGGAGAGATGGGAGAACCATCGAAAGAAATAGAAAAGTTAGGGGGTGTCTTTGAGAGGGAGATTTCTAGAAGTTGAGTTTTTAAAGAGTTGAATTTCACAAGGTTGAGACGACCTCACTGGGAAATTCTATCCAGATCTGCAAGAATGGAATCAGAAAGATGAAGACGAGAGGCATCTATAGATGTAAAGGAAGGAGCAGATTTGAAATGCGTAGAAGAATGGACTGTTGAGTCATCGGCATATGAATGGATAGGGTTAGATGAAGAGCTGAGATCATTAATGAAAAGTAAGAATAGAGTAGGAGATATGATGGAACCCTGAGGAACACAACTATTGACAGGAAAGAAAGAAGTCGCTCCATCAACAACAGCCGAAATGGAAAGATTAGAAAGAAAGTTAGACATAAGTAAGCAAAGAGAAGGAGAGGAGCTTGAAAAGCAGTGACGCATGCCATACCCGGTCAAACACCTTAGATATGTCAAGCGCCACCACATAAGTCTCCCAATGATGCCTAAGGGCAGAAGACCATAAATCTGTGAGATAAGAAAGTATATATATCACCAGTAGACCTCGAATGCCTAAAGCCATACTGATGTTCAGAAAGAAGGGAATGGGATTCCAGATGATCTAAGAAGTGAGAGTTGAGAAATGTTTCAAAGATCTTAGACAGAACTAGGCTCGCCAGTTTATTTTCGAGATAAAAGATTTTAAAGACAACAGACTACTACATGCTTAAAAATATTTAAATGACCCAAATATGTTACAAAATTTATAATTTCTATTTTAAAATTTACAAAGAATTTCTGCTTACCTTTAGGGCGCCATATTTTACGAATTTCTGAATCTGAATCTGAATCGCTATCAGATGACGATGACTCTGTTGGAAACTCATCCAAACTATTTATTTTATTTGAATTCTCGCATTCTTGATGACATTTTATTAATGCTAGCTCCTTCAAAACAGAATCTGGTAAAGCCATGCCTTGGGAATATATATATATATATATATATATATATATATATATATATATATATATATATATATATATATATATATATATATATATATATATATATATATATATATATATATATATATATATATATATATAAGAAAAAATATTTTTATATGGTAGTAAAGGGCAGGAAACCCATTCTATAATGCATTTTTGCTTTCTGTTAATATTAAAAGTGAAGGGGAGTTGAAAATTTTCTGACACCAGCACCACTTTGCAGTACTGCAAGAAATGGTGAAATATATATATATATATATATATATATATATATATATATATATATATATATATATATATATATATATATATATATATATATATATATATATATATATATACCTTCAAGAGGTTTAAAAATATCCTGAGAGCGAGTTGGGTTCTGGAAACCTTCATAAGCCCATCTAATATAGATACTTAGTTCTTTCCTATCCTTAGAAAAGGGAAGTCCAGCTCGTTTTCTGCATTCCTGAAAAAATAAAGTAAGAGATCATTAATGGCCATTTAAATGGTAATTGTATTAAAATATTTCCAAAGAGAGGTGCTATTGATTGTCTGGTATGAGAAAAATAGAATGTTCATAACTAACTTTAATATCCATAAGAAGCTAACATGTTGAGAGTCAGGTTGTATTCGTTCCATTTTGGTTTATGCAAATACAAACGTCTTTGATAAAACAAAATGATTGTTAAATCTTTCAATTTATCAAGATAGTGATTGTAGTTTTCGAATACTTCGATAAGTTAACACAAACTTTTAAATTTATTCATACACAAACCAGATTATATGAAACAAAAACAAAATATTTTTTTAAAAGCCATGCTGCTAACTTTGAGTAATATAGGTAAAGACTTCTCAGCTAGTAAAAGTTAAAGTTCTCACGTTTATATAAAGGGTGGTTAAATTGTATGGGCCGATGTTGAATGTGAACCACACCTAAACGTCAAGTTTTTTACTGCATTTCATTTGACTTTTTTCAATTTCAGACTTACTCAATTTGAACCATGGAAAGATACACAATGGAGCAACGTGTTAAAGTTATTCAGGCTTATTATGAAAATGGGCGTTCAAATCAAAATGCATATCGTGCACTTCGTGATTTTTTTGGTCAATTTAATCGTCCAAATGTGCGTACAATCGGAAAAATCGTGAAAAAATTTGAGCAAACCGGGTCTGTAGGAGATTTGAAAAGACCAGTGCATGCTCGTACAGCTCGTACTGCAGAAAATATTGCTGCTGTTCGCGATAGTGTGGCTGAGGAGCCATCCACTTCAACTCGTCGTCGTGCCCAACAATTGCACCTCTCACGCTCGTCGTTGATGAACATTATGCATAAAGACTTGCATTTAAACGCTTACAAGGTGCAATTGACTCAAGAACTAAAGCCTCTTGACCATACAAAACGTCGTCAATGGTCAGAATGGTGGCAAGAAATGGCAACAGTGGATGATCAATTTTCGAGGAAAATCATCTTCAGTGATGAGGCACATTTTCACCTCAGTGGATTCGTCAATAAGCAGAATTGCCGCATTTGGGCGAATGCTAATCCAAGAGTGATTGTCGAAAAACCAATGCACCCACAAAGAGTGACTGTTTGGTGTGGTTTATGGGCTGGCGGCATCATCGGGCCGTATTTTTTCCAAAATGAGGCCGGTCAGGCAGTTACTGTGAATGGTGTTCGCTATCGTGAGATGATAACGAACTTTTTATGGCACGAATTGGAAGGTATGGATGTGGACGATATGTGGTTTCAACAGGACGGTGCCACTTGCCACACAGCTAACGAAACAATGGCTATTTTGCGCGACAAATTCAATGGCCGTGTTATCTCACGTGGTGGCGATGTCAATTGGCCGCCAAGATCATGTGATTTGACACCGTTGGACTTCTTTCTTTGGGGTTATTTGAAAGAAAAGGTGTACGTCGATAAGCCAGCAACAATTCAAGAGCTAAAGGATGAGATAATTCGGCACATTAACGGCATAGAACCCCAATTATGCCTCAGCGTCATCGAAAATTTGGACCATCGGATGGAGGTGTGCCGCCGAGGTCGCGGCGGCCATTTGGCCGATATTTTGTTCCATACATAATTGAACCATACCATATTATCATAATAAAAAGAAATGACAATAAATTCCTAAGTAATTTGTGTTTTATTCAAAATCAACATCGGCCCTTAAAATTTAACCACCCTTATATATATATATATATATATATATATATATATATATATATATATATATATATATATATATATATATATATATATATATATATATATATATATATATTCTTAAAATGTTTTAAAGAGTGCTTTTACTACCATAGCAACCTATTCGGAAGATAGGAGTACGACTTTTAAAAAAAAAAAAGAAATAAATAAATAATATATATATATATATATATATATATATATATATATATATATATATATATATATATATATATATATATATATATATATATATATATATATATATATATATATATATATATATATATCTTACCAATAAAATATCAAAGACTCCTTTTTTGAATGAAGCGGGAGCATTATCAAAATTAAAAAATTTGACAAAATTTGTAGTAAAATCATAAATGTTTGAATTTCTTGCCTAAAAAAAAAAAAAAAAAAAAAGGAAGAAAGAAAAAAAAAAAAAAAAAAAAAAAAAAAAAAAAAAAAAAAAAAAAAAGTTTATAAACAATCAAAATGGAATGTCTTCGCAATCTTGTAAATTATAAAAACTGTTTTTAATCACAAAGAAATATAAAAGAAACATTACCGCAGTGAGGTAGTGTACAAAGATTTGAAAATTTTTAGTTCCCATTTTAAGAAAATTGGAACTTTGGATATCAGAGCACAATGAAGCCTGGAGCCGAGGTTATTTAGAGCTCATAGTGCAGAGTAAATTCATAGAAACTGATGATGCTGCTTTTGCTGATAGCCCCCTCACACACACACACGCACGCACGCACACACATACTGCTTGTACGTACGAGCTTGAGTGCATGCGACCGTGCTCGAATGTGCGGGAGGGGTCATTGGAGTTGGTTTGCATGGTTTGCCTTCTCTTTGCGATTTCTTTTATGTACTGTCGTAGCGTGGGGGTAACACTCTGTCGTATCATGCTATAGGCCCATGGTTCAATTCCCAGAATAGCAAACTTTAAACATTGAAATTAATTTACTTAGTCCGCGAATTTGTTAGCAGACTTAAAAATATATATATATATATATATATATATATATATATATATATATATATATATATATATATATATATATATATATATATATATATATATATATATATATATATATATATATATATATATATATATATATATATATATATATGGGAGAACGTAGCGACGTTCGATGCGATACAAATACATACATTGAGCATAATCCGCGGAGTGATAAGATGGGCTAGACCATTCCGTTTCCCTTTGGTTCGTTACTTTTCGCGTTTTCACCTTCTCAGAGGGTCTCTTGCGTATCCTCTGCTCATATTGGAGTGTCTAAGCTCCAACAACCTCTCCACTCCATTTTTTCATATGTTCCCACAAATTTACTCTTACATTACTTTTTTCCTTCTAAACAGTTACTCCAATTATATAAGGGTCTTATCCGTCCTTGCATTTAGGGTGGTTCCGGTTCAACCCTTCTTTTGGATGAGGTTGAGTCTAAGGCTAAAAGACTAATAAACTGTCCCCTACTTTGAAACGCCCTTGACCCTCTTTCTATGCGAGGTGATGTTGGCACACTCTCTCTTTTTATAGGTAATACAACGGCTGGTGCTCGAGGGAATTGACCTCCCGCATTCCACCCCCATTGCGTCGCCCTCACAGCACAAGAATTGAATTGCTTGCACCTGAACTTTGGGCGAGCATTGCACATCAAGGCTTGCACTTTGTGGTACCTCCTCCTTTCCAGCCACATCTGTTCTGTGGGATTCTCTATCTTCTGTCTTTCCTGCTGCATTTAAAAAACCTCTCTCTAAATCCTCTTTCTGCACCCACCTAAGGGATCTATGTTAGGTTCGGGATTGAGTGAGTTTTCCTTTACCCTTTGAAAAGGGCTCTACCCGTGAATTATGGTAATATTGTGAGCATATGTGATCAATTATTATTAACTGTTCATTGTTCACAGATAGTTGTCCCGGAGGGAAATGGCCAAGAAATAAATGAAAGACGCTCCAGCTGAATCACCGGATATTCTTCTTTAAGCTAAGCGTTCTTTTATTTATTTTGAATATAGTGTAGTTTCAGTAATTAATTATGGTTATTCTCTTTTGTAGGTCCATTAATATTACCAAACAAATAAAAGTAAAAACAAAGTTATATATATATATATATATATAATATATATATTATATATATATATATATATATATATTATATATATATATATATATATTATATATATATATATATATATATATATATATATATATATATATATATATATATATATATATATATATATATATATATATATATATATATATATATAAAAAAAAACAGGAACTTAAATGAAAATAAAAAAAAAAAAAAAAAAATTTTAAATTGAAAAAAAAATTTGAGAACTACGATTGAATGAAAAACTACAATCCAGATATAATTCACGTATGTCCTAATAAATTTATTTGTTCCTTGTTTCATATTTTTGATTACAACAATAAAAATGTAATAACGATATAATATCTAGCATAACTTAAATAATTAATACAACGAAATTTCTTAAATTTTTTTGTGGTCCCGAGGAGGGGAACTACATCGTCAACCTGGTTCTCAACTCATCGTCTTTTAAAAGTCCGTTTCAAGTTTTTCCTCAATTTAAAAGAATTGACAACGGGAATTTATTTATTGATAAACAATCAGTAATAATTTAACATTCCCGTCAGTTCCGAACCAAAGCCCTGATTTGCTTTGATCTTCATAACCTTTTCCTAAGTTCTGGCATGTTGTTATAAAATTTCTGTGGTTCAACTATAAAGATTCTATTGTTCAACTTTAAAGATTAAAACTTCATCACTTTTCTTAATTGTTTTTTTTTTTTAACCTTCCAACTTAAAAAAGAAAACAGTTCTTATTTATTATCATTCTGTCGCCATTTGCTCTTTTTTTTGTGATCCTACTGCCCTAGCAGAAAATCTGAGATCAGCTGTTCGTGCGATAGTCAGATAACAACTTCAAATCATCAAAAGGAGAAAAAGACGGCACATTCACCACCAGATCTTCACAACACCACCATCTTCAGAGATTGGAACAGTTCAACCTGGCAGGAGACTCTACAACACAACATGTGAGTTTTTTGCCAAAGTAAATTATTATTTGTTTTCTTTGTCGAGTCATCAGGTATATATATATATATATATATATATATATATATATATATATATATATATATATATATATATATATATATATATATATATATATATATATATATATATATATATATATATATATATATAGCTAATACTCCCTCTGAAAAGGCTAATCTCTTCTGCCTCCTTTTTCATCTAATTCCACCCTGCTCGATTCTGACATCCCTCCTCCAATTCCTTCTCCTCTCAGGTGTCCCATATCTCTACCTGTAATTACTCATGATCGGGTGCATGGGATCCTGAAATCTATGAACGTTAGGAAGGCTAATGGCACGGATGGCATTCACCCTCGTGTTCTGAGGGAGTGTGCTTCCGAGTTGGCCCCTGTCCTCGTTCAGCTCTACTCTCCATGCCTTAATACTAATACTTTCCCTCAATGCTGAAAGCGTGCATTTGTTCAGCCGATCCTGAAAAAAGGTAGTCGCTCTGACCCTTCTAACTATCGACCTGTAGCTCTCACTTGTGTTCTGTCTAAAATTTTTGAAACTCTCCTCAACTCTCATTTCCTTGATCATTTGGAGTCTCATTCTCTTCTCTCAGATCACCAGTATGGCTTCCGACGCTCGAGGTCAACTGGTGACATACTTTCCTTATCTTACTGATCTATGGTCTTCTGCCCTTAGGGACTTCGGAGAGTCTTGTGTGGTGGTAACTTGTATGGAGTACAGTTCTCACATTTGGGGGGGGGGCCCTGGCTCCCCCTCTCTTCTGGATAGGGTTGAATTAAAAGCTAAAAGATTAATAAACTGACCCCTTCTTTCAAACTCTCTTGACCCTTTATCTCTGCGACGTGACGTTGGTGCACTATCTCTTTTCTATAGGTACTACAATGGCAGGTGCTCGAGGAAATTGGACTCTCGCATTCCTCCACCGTTGCGTCCTCCTTGTTCCACAAGGGGTGCCCTGCTTTCACACCAATTTTCTATGGATGTAGGAAACCCCAGGCTAGCCCGTTGTGGTGCCTCCTTCTTTCCAGCCACCTCTATTCTGTGGAACTCTCTACCATCATCTATTTTTCCTCCTGTATTTAATCTTCCACTCTTTAAGGCTTTCGTCTGCGCCCACCTGAGGGTTGTGCGTTAGGTGTGTGTGGTTAAACGAGTTTTCTCCCTATGTGTGTGCCCCCTCCTTGAAAAGGGCTCTTCCCGTGAGTGGTGGCGTTTTGTAATAAATATATATATATATATATATATATATATATATATATATATATATATATATATATATATATATATATATATATATATATATATATATATATATATATATAAAATCTTTTTAAATCCACTAACTGCTCATGGATTAATATATTTTGAATTTTTAAGTCTGCAATGCTGGGAATCGAACCATCGACCTCTTGGATGGTAAGCAAGAGAGTTATTAACCGAGCCAAGACAGTTAAAAAGAGGAGCCGCGTCGGGAAGTCTCAAGAAATACTTATCAAGCAGACTCCTGAACGGGCCCCTCCCGACTGCACTCTGACACGGGGTAACGAGGTCAACGTTATATTATATTAGTCTGCGAAAGAGGGATAGAACCTTGACCTCGTTACACCGTGTCAGAGTGCAGTCGGGAGGGGTTCGTTCAGGAGTCTGCTTGATAAGTATTTCTTGAGACTTCCCGACGCGGCTCCTCTTTTGAACTGTCTTGGCTCGGTTAATAACGCTCTTGCTTGCCTCCAAGAGGTCGATGGTTCGATTCCCATTATAACAGACTTAAAAATTCAAAATATTTTAATCCACGCAGAGTTAATGGATTTAAAAAGATTTGATATATATATATTATATTAGTCTGCGAAAAAGAGATAGAACCTTGACCTCGTTACCCCGTGTCAGAGTACAGTCGGGAGGGGCCCGTTCGGAAGTCTGCTTGGTAAGTATTTCTAGCGTCTTCCCGACGCGGCTCATCTTTTGTATTGTCTTCGCTCGGTTAGTAACGCATTTGCTTACCATTCAAGAGGTCAATGGTTTGATTCCCAGTATAGCAAATTTAAAAATTCAATATATATATATATATATATATATATATATATATATATATATATATATATATATATATATATATATATATATATATATATATATATATATATATATATATATATCTTCCGTGGGAGGAGTCCCTCGTAGTGTGCCGAGCACATTACTAAAGTGATTCTCCCTTACATGGAGGCGTACATTCCATATTCTTTCCCTTCTACTAAGCCTAACGAACTTTGGTTCTTGTTCTATTCGCCTCAGGGATACTGCCTTCAGAGATTACCGTCGTCTTCAAACTCCAGAAACTCATTCAACTAATATTTCATCCAGGAATTGTGAAAAATCTATCCTTCGCAACACCAAGAACTCATTTCTTGGTTGAAAATGCAATAATCTTTCTGGCTCTTCTTCCCGCCCTTTCTGGCATTTCGCAAAAAATAACAACTATAACTTTGCTTCTTCCTCTTTCCCCCCTCTAGTATCTTCCGACGGCACAACTGCTGTTTTGCCTTCTAAAGAAGAACTCTTCGCTCAAACTTTTGCCTCTAATTCAGTCTTTGACGATTCCGAAGCAATTCCTCCTCCTTCTACTCCTTCCAACTCATATATGCCTACAATTGTAATTTCTAATAAATATGGCATTTCTGTTCTCTCAGAGCTTAAAACACTAAGAAGACGTACTGTCCTGACGGTATCTCTCCTGTGGTTCTCAAAATTTGTGCTTCGGAGCTGCACCCTGCCTTGGTAAACTATTTCGTTTCTGTTTTTTTTTTTTTTTACTTCAACCTTCTCTTCTTGCTGGAAACGTGAGCTCATTAGCCAGTGCCGAAGGGGGACCCCTCTCAACCCTTTAACTACCGTGCCATTTCTTTGACCTCCGTTCTGTCTAAAGTTTTCGAATCTATAACAGGAAGATTTGGAAAAAATCTCAATTCTTCAAATCTTATATCTGATCGCCAGTAGGGCTTTCGTAAGAAACGCTCTACTAGTAATCTTTTCTTCTCTCTGGCTTTTGGTCTTCCGTTCTACGTGCTACACATTTCGAAAGCTTTCGATAGGGTCTGGGACAAAGCTTTGATTCCTAAACTTCCCTCTTTGGAATCTATCCTTCTCTCCGATTTTCTTTCCGGTCGTTCTATAGCTGCTGTTGTAGACGGGCACCGTTCATCCTTTAAATCTGTTAATAGTGGTGCTTCTCAGTATTCTGTCCTATCCCCAACACTTTTTTCCACTTTTCTTTAAAGATCTCTCTATTACTACATTACCTATCTACTCCTACGCTGATGACTCCATATTTCATCACTCCTTTCAATTTGAAAGGCGCCCCTCTCAACAACAGTTAATAGACGCTATAGAATGGTGGCCTTGGAGCAACTGGCCTCTGATCTTTCTCGCATTTCAAACCGAGGCAGAGAAAACATAGTTGTTTTCAATGCCTCAAAAACTCAGTTCCTCCATATCTCTACTCGACACAATCTTCTTCCACACAACTAAAGCATCATCTTCGAAAATGCAAATCAAGCCTTTTTTTGTTCTTAATATTCTCGATGTTTCTTTCTCTCGTGATCTTTCTTGGAAGGAACACATTACTTCTCTTTCTAAACAAACTTCTAAGAAGTTGGGTGTTCTGTTGCAATTTTGTGATTTTTTTTTTTTTTTTTTTTTTTTTTTTTTTTTTTTGCCAATCCAGTTGCTTTCTCTTTATAGGAGTGTTTTTCTCCCTTGAATGGAGTACGCCTCACACATCTGGGGTGGTTCCACTCACGCATTACGTATATCAATATAATTATGTCTATTAGAAAACACTTTCTTCAGTAATGTTAAATTTTTTTTAATTTGCTAATAATTTGCTTTATAATTTTATTTTCGCTGCTTACAATTCTCTTATAGTAGAATAATAAATAATCCTGTATTGGTTGAATGTTTTGGAACACAACGGTCAAGTTGAAAATGAATCAGCTGACTCGAAAACATATATTTTTGAAAATTCTGCTAAAATCGATCTTTTGTGTCAATCGTTAAGATACTCTATAAAGCCCTTATGATAATTGCGGAAATATAAATTTTAGGAAGATTGTGGACGAATAGAAAATGACTTATACGAAGATGTTTCAGTTTTACGTAAAATTTATCTAGTATTACCAATATATCTTACCAAAGAAATGAAATAAACTCATTTTACAAGCAAATAGGTGCTAATTAGCTTAAATTTTCACGTTTTTCATTTTATTTTTTAAGATGCAGTTGAAGAGGTGCCGCTTGTTGCCAGCAGTTCACATCCAATATTTTGGGATATTGGGAGCCCAAACCAGGTACAAATTTATATTTATTTTTCGTTTTACTGCTAAAAAAAGATAATTTAGTAGTATTTGTGAATAAATTGTACAAAAAAGATTTTTTTTTAAATTTAAATCGATTTCATTAAAGAGGAGAACAGTTATTTTGTCCAACGGGAAAGGCATTTCAGGGAAACAATTTTTAAAATATTTACTTCAATATAATGTGATAATATTTAGTTTATATTATTGTAAAAATTACACAAATTTTATAAATTGAAAATATATTAGTATTGAATATATGAAAATGTCCTTAAAAAGTCTATGATGTTAATTTTTAGCAAATATTTGGAGGAAAACTCCTATTTTGATCATGCTCATACAAGGGTTAAAGCCAAAATTGGGAATTTTTTTGATTTTTTTATACGAATCAAATTTAAAAAATCGTTATTTTTTAATTTTTTAGCTACAAGTCTTTTTTATTAGTAAGCTTATTCGTCTAAGTAATAATTAATAAGTAAATTTAGTAAGTAAGTATATATATAGTTAGTTAATTACCTTAAATAAGTTAAATTATAATTTCTTTAAAAAAAAGTACAAGCTATTTTAAACATGTAAAAAGGTTTGATATTAGTGGGTTTATGAAAGATTTTGTAAAATAGTTTAGTATTTTGTTGTTTTATTGTTAAATCTAGAAAGGTTTTAGTACTCTTCATAGACACAAGTTCCAATACTGAGATAACCAAAAATTTAATTTATAAACCAATTAAAAAAAATATGAAATTAGTACGTGGGAAAGGATGCTCTTTTCTAAATATTGCTTATGATGCTGATACTAGAATTACGAGAAGTATAATAATATTTGCTTTCCCTTAAATGGTAATTTCAGAAAATTTAAATTCTGGTAAATTCTTGCATCCAACGGTTTTAGTAGTAGAGTTTAAGGGTTGAACCTATGGTTTTACAGAGTGTGTAAATCCTTAATACACTTAAGACTATATATATAAAATTCAAAAATATAAAAATACCATGGTTGTATTTATGCAAAACATCAAAACATTAAAATAAAGCATGGACGTTTCAGCTCAGGAACACAAAAGATCTCAGCAGGAATATAGAATTAGAAACGAGAAAAAAAACTTTTCTTGTCTCGCTTACGATAATGGATCTGATGAAGTCTCTGCGTTCTTGGCAGAAACACTGTCCATATTTTAATTTTAGTGGTTTTGATATATATATATATATATATATATATATATATATATATATATATATATATATATATATATATATATATATATATATATATATATATATATATATATATATATATATATATATATATACGTACCAATGAAATCCTTCGATCTCCAAACCAAAAAACCCAAATTTTGTTTGCAGTTGGAATGGGCATACCACAATCCGAACACTCAATGACTATACCTACAATTATAACATCAATTTAAATTATCTGAAAATATATGCTACTCGTATATATATATATATATATATATATATATATATATATATATATATATATATATATATATATATATATATATATATATATATATATATATATATATATATATATATATATATAACGCATTCCGCCTTCTGCACATTTGCAACAAGGAATTACGCTGCATTCCCAATTACAGTATCACTCCACAACATCTGTAACAGTCAGAAACTGTAGTTTACTAATAATTTTATGTTTTAATATTAAAATTAGTTAATTTCCCTAACCATGGAAATAACGACCTTTCGCAGCCACATTTTCCTTTAATCATGAATCACAAATGATCAAAAGATAATTTATCAGAATACTTTTTTGATGAAAATGGTAAATAAGAAAAACCACAGAATTTTTTATCGAAAGATTATATGCACAATCAATTTACTGAAGAAATTTTTAGACCCCAATTACATATTTATTAAATTATTACAGAGAACAAATGTGCGCAACTATTTTTACCAAAAGAAAAGAACAAAAACATTAAATAATAACAATCAAATGATTTATTTATTTATTTTTATTTTAAAATTATAATAGCAGTAGGACCTGACTTTTGATGTCAGTGACAGTGTGTCACCTAGGATGACACTAAGAGGAAACGAGGAGAGTGAAAATCGGCCCCATTGTCTTTTCGTGCACCTTTTTTTTTAATACGGATAATTCCCCTTAATCCCTAAATTATCACACCAAAATAATTATTTTATTCCCTTAAGCTATCTCTTAATCCCCTAATTGCCTTAATTCCTTTAAATGTGGCCCCATTTTAACAATTTAGGCACATGCTAGTGTCTTTTGAATGGAGTGCCAGTTGCCACTGAGAGAAGTCATCGTTGCTAGGGCATTTTGCAACACTGCGATGTTGCAAAGTGTCATAGGATATAATTGCGAGTGCGCAATAAGTGTACAAGTAGGTGTTTTTCATCATCACTATCTTGAGTACCGATCACATAGTTTTTCATTACGCCAATCTTGAATTTTTAAACACATGGCTTTGCCATCTTAAATTTTCCCACCTTTTTCCTTTACTTCACTATGGCACCATCTATTGAGCGAAAATTGAAGTTCCAACACTCCCAAACCAGAATACAAGCTCAAGCATATCGAATCATAGATTAGACACACCGATTTCAGACTTTGAATCCCAACATATTACCACCACACCAGAATGGATCTATCATTAGAAAGCAACAATTGTTCAATTTATGTGAAAAATTTTCAGTTATTCTTCCATATTCTTTTTCTAACAAAATAATTTATTACTTTGTTCGATTATATGATTATATTATGACGTCAATGTGGCACTTTTATTACGTACTATTTTCACATAATTATTAAATCAATCTTGACAAATTTCTTTATCGCATTATTACAGCGTCAGATATTACTAATCGTAATACCAGCATCACATGACTTATCGGAGGAGTTGAATTCAGAGTTGGAGGCAAATTCAAAATCTGTCCCAAGTGCCGTATCTGAAAACACTTTGAAACGTAACCGTTGGGGTGGCGAAGCCGCGCGAATGCACATACACACAAATGATATTACAAAAATATATGCGACATCGAGTTACCGAATAAAATTTTTATTTCAATATGAATGAGAGCATGAAGTGTCAGACACTTCTTTTATATTCAATATATAAATAAATAAAGAAATATATGTGACATTGAGATATCAACGTTGTCTTTTTTAAATATTTAATTTTTAAATAAATAAATGTACACAACACTGGGTTAATGATTAGTCTTTTTTATATTTCTTTACATACGCATATATATTTAACATACAATTATTTTTAAAATTAAAGAATATATATATATATATATATATATATATATATATATATATATATATATATATATATATATATATATATATATATATATATATATATAATGGAACAAAGCTGAAAAATTGCGTAACCGATATAGCGATTATTTTGCTTTTTTTTTTTTTTTTTTTTTTTTTTTGTTTTTTGTAACCGCGGTTGCGATTATTTTGCAGTTTTTTTTTTAAAGCTTTTGACCTCTTTACAAATTTTAGGCAACCCCGGCCCTGATCGGTCCCTATTGCCCACCATTGAACTTTCCACGTGTCTCCAGATTGCAAGACTTTTCCTTTTCTTGAGCGAACATAAGTATTCCAGCAATAAGGAAGTCATTCCCCAGTTAAGTGAGGCTCTTGGTGACCTGTGGATTCTAGCTGGGATTCCCCACAGCCACTTAAAAACGTTAAAACAAAGCTGATGAGACTGATGGATGAAGGAACTAAATCATCAAAGCATGGTATTGTGTGGAGAAAAGCAAGCAGTTTCTGGATAGGTTAAATGAATCGTTTGATATTGCTGCATGTCAATGCAAGGATCTGCTTGCATGTAAGTGTGCAAAAGAAATTAAAATTCCAGCTCAAGAAAGACATTTTAGTTGACCAAAGAATAGTTCACAGAATGCAAATTGGCAGAGTAGACAAAACTGTAACTGAAGTGATGAACAAGAGTTCTGCCTGAAAGTCTCGTATGGAAGAAAGAATAACTGATGAGAAGAAAAGAAGATTGAAGCAGGAATGCCCTATGCAATCTGCAGACACTACTGCCATTGAAGATTCAGCTTCACCACCTGATCATGAGGAGACAGAAAATATACCTTACGATGATGTCGTTACTCTTGGTGTTTGCTGGAACACAATACAAATCCTTACCATTGCACTAGAGGCAGAGAGGTACAGAGTATCCAACAGAGCAGCTATAGGTACAGTGGCACTAGTTGACTATGGTGTTGTCAGTGCAGATGACAAGACCAATGTTATAGATCCTAAGAAAATCTGGAGAGCACGAGAAAAGCTAAGAAAAGGCCAGATGAAAACAACACAGGAAGAAGAATTGGGAATAGTTGCAGTGTTTTATGATGGCAGGAAAGCCAGCACCCTGATCAAGGAAAAGAAGGGCAGAAAGTGGTACAGCAGTAAAAAGGTAGAAGATCACTATGTCGTGGTTGGTGAACCTGGAACTGTCTACCTTCAACACATTACTGTGGACAGAGGGACAGGTGAGGCTATTGCAGGTGGGCTGCATGGAGCATTATCAGACATGGGAATTGTTGACAGCATCATTGCAGTTGGAGCTGACAGCACACCTGTCAACATTGGACCTACAGGTGGAGTAATTCATCTCTTAGAGCAACAGCTAGATAAACCTCTGCAGTGATTCATATGCAGTCTGCATTTGAATGAACTCGCTCTGCGTCATCTGTGTAAAAAGCTCATAGGTCCCAGTGAAAGTCCCACTCAGTGGAAGGGACCTGTTGGCAAAGCTCAAACTACATGTGAGATCCTTCCACTTGCAGTCTTCCAAAACATCTCAGAAGGTGACCCCACTACCTGATATTGCCATAGACGACATTCATAGAGATCAGGAATACCTACCTCTACAGAATAGTAACAGCTATAAGAACTGGTGTTGTTACTGAGGATTTAATGCATGAAAAACCTGGGATTGTGTTTTTGGCAAAGTGGGTTAACTACTGCCAGTAGAATTTGTCGCCTCTACATAGCAACAGCACACCTATTGCAGAATTGCAGTCATTGGCGAAGTTTGTTGTGGTTTGCTATGCACCAACGTGATTTCAAATAAAATGCTGAACCAGATGCACTGATGGTCCAAAGCATTTGTTGCAACAGATCAAAATTCAAAGACAGCTGTCACCAGACATTGCCGGTATAAGATTGCCTGTCATCAAAAGAAACGGTTACTGGGCTCACCAAGAAAATGTGCTACTGGCAATGTTAGCAGACGATGATGAAGAAAACAGAAAGGTTGCTATCGATACAATTAAGGCAATAAGGCAACAACCAGGTACAAGTCAACATTATATCAGACAATTCCTTCCACCGCACATCGCTGACAGTTGTCAAACACTGAAAGACCTACTGCCTCCTACAGATCAGTGCAGGTTCGAGACATCTATGACATGAAAACTGTCTGATGAAGAGCTTAATAACATTATGAAACATCCTTATCATATCACCATACCGTGCCACTCACAGGGAGTGGAAAGATGTGTAAAACTGGTGACTGAAGAATCTGGCATGGTACATGGAGCAGATGCATGAGATAAATACATTTGTGCAGTATTAAAATCAAGGCAATTTATGCATTATATGAATCAAAACAGGACTTTTCTGCACCAACATTAGACTAAAGGCAATAGAACACTATGCTTGTAATTTTTGCAGTAAGTATTATTTGAAAATTTACTGTAAATGACTAGTAAGACATTTTGTTTCATTAACCGATTTTCGTTAACTTAAAGTAAAAAAGGGAACACTTCCTGGACAGATAGAACATTTTCAATCACATTTTTGAAAAGAGCACATCAGAGTGAACAAAACCTCAATTGTGCATCTTTTATTTCAAACATTTGCGCCAGGATGACACAGGCTAGTATATATATATATATATATATATATATATATATATATATATATATATATATATATATATATATATATATATATATATATATATATATATATATATAATATATAAAGTAAAAAAATTGTCAACAATTTGTAAAATATATATATAAAGTCTTTTACTAATATGGATTTATATCATAAGAAGTATTAAGCTTTTATGATACCTTTAATACAATTCATTTTTAAAAAAATTCTACAAATTTATTTTTTAAAAAAAACAAAACAAAACAAAAACAAAAACACTAAAAGTTAGAAGTACTCTTTAAGTCAAAGATGAATATTTATTTTGGAAATACATTTCTATAAAGGAGACAATGTAGCCAATTAAACCAGTGAGGTCAGTCCTAAGTGATCTTCATTAATAGTAGCTTCCAAATCAGATAAATCCAGAAAAGTTACACAAATTTTAACCAAGTAAATGTAAATAGATTAAAATATTGGAAAACTAATTCTAGTCTATTTTACATTTAAATAAAGGGAATATTTTAAGAAATTTAATTTTTATATAGCTTTTATAGGAAGATTGTCAGAAAGGAAGAATTATTTGAAATGAATATTTTTTGTGAAAGGGACTTAGCATGCATGCATATTCTATATTAATTAACTAAGTGTTTTAGGACCTAGCATATATATATTCTATATTAATTAACTTTTAGGACCTAGCATATATATATATTCTATATTAATTAACTAAGTGTTTTAGTGTTTTCATTTTATAAAAGTTGTTTACTCAAATATTTAGCATTTTTTTCTTTGTACATTGTATATATATATATATATATATATATATATATATATATATATATATATATATATATATATATATATATATATATATATATATATATATATATATATATATATATATATATATAATAAACAGAGCTAAATTAACTTTAAATAATAACAATAGCCTAATAATAACAATAATTTTACAATAACATTGTGATGAGATGAGATAAAATTGTTGAGATTTCCCATTTATAATTTTAGAGTTCAGTGACTTAAAAATAAATTTTTTAAGTCACTGAACTGATATATCAGGTAGCTGAAGTTAGAGTTGAAATGAATTTGAATGTGGTGTCAGCCATGTAATAATAATAATAATAATAATAATAATAATAATAATAATAATAATAATAATAATAATTTTCGTTTAAATTTTTGAAAGCATACATTTCAAAATTTCTTCTTATGAAATATGCTTCATGTATGGTTTCCTTAAATGAGTTGTTTTTGGCTATACATTTAAATTATTTTGTATATGGTAGTATTTAGAATACATCTGCATGGGTTTTGGGACTTACTGGGCTCACATTGAATTTTCATCTATTTATTAAAAGTATATGGACAAACTTTTAAATTTTAAAACCAACTTTTTTTAATAGCTCTACCTTGTGGAATTTTTTTTAAATATTCATATTTATAAAGTGTTTTTCATTCATTCTATGTTGAACCAGAGTTGAATTCATATCAACTATTCTGAGACTAAAAGAATGTTGGTATCTGCGTCTATTTAGGTCTACTGTTTCTCCAACATATTTTATAACAATCCTTACACTTTATTCCGTAAACCCCCACATTCTCATTTCTTCCCTCATCCAATATAGGGAGGCTTCAAAAAAAAAATTTAATGTATATAGCACTGAATGGACCAAATTAACACATTTTGGAATGTTTTTTTAAAACCCACTGCATTATTTTGACTCCACGGATAAACAAAAACATTTTTTAAATTGAAAAGTTCTCAAATTTTTGGATCATAAAATTTTCTTTTCGCATCCTTCAGAGTTCTTTTTTAAAATATCCAATAATAAGATGAACTCTGAAGAATGTAAAAAGAAAAATTTTAAGATCCTAAAATTAGAGAACTTTTCAATTTAAAATATATATATATATAAATATTATAATTATATATATATATATATATATATATATATATATATATATATATATATATATATATATATATATATATATATATATATATATATATATATATATACAGGGTGAGTCGGGAGGAACGAACCAAACTCAAAGAGTTGATTGTACAGTCATCAACAGAAGTTCGTTCCTATTAAGCTGGAAATAAATATTTATATAAAATGGAGATCATTTCAGGTTCAGCCAATCACAGTTCAATTAAGCCCTGCTGAATGTTTTTATTTTCTTTTTATTCAAAATAGAGCTTTTATGAAATGATCTTCATTTTATATAAATATTTATTTCCAGCCTAATAGGAACGAACTTCTGTTGACGACTGTACGTAGGATAATAATGTAAAAATACATATACTGTATGTTCATATCCGATTTACAATTGTTTTCATTTTATAGCGAATTGACAAACAAAATATCATACATTAATATTTGGGTTATCATAGTGTTATTTTAATAGATATTCGAAAATACAGCCAATGACCTCTAAACATTATTGACTTAATCTACAAAGCTTATAAATGTTCAAAAACAAATGACAATCGGATGAGAAGATATGATTAATTGTACTTACTGCTAATGAGTCAGTGTATTATGACAGTGATCACATGTTCATTTTCAAGTTTTTACCATTAAAGTGTTACAAAATGCAGAACACCTATTCCCATCTGGAATATGCAAATATGTTGTTTGTGTATGGGTTTTTCAATGGGAGTGCTACGGCTGCTGTTGACGAATGTCGTCAATGGTTTCCCCATCACAGACATCCTAACAGACATGGGTTTTTCAATGGGAGTGCTACAGCTGCTGTTGATGAATGTCGTCAATGGTTTCCCCATCACAGACATCCTAATAAAAATGAATTTATCAGTTTTCAACAAACTGTGCGAGATCGGAACACTTCCCAGTGCTGATATAACATCCGAACGAGCTACTCGCCAAGGTTTAGGAGGAGTATAAAATATTCTGGATATATATATATATATATATATATATATATATATATATATATATATATATATATATATATATATATATATATATATATATATATATATATATATATATATCCATACCAGCTCACATAGAATTGCTACTCAATTGGACATTCCACAAAGAGTAATAAACATACTCCACGAGCAAGGCTTATACCCATACCATCATGTACAGAGAATGCAACACCAACCGGAAGATTATGCTAAATGTATGGAATTTTGTTGGTGGATAAATAATAATCATCGTGTTGTACAGCGCATACTTTTTACGGATGAAGCAAAATTTACCCGCGACGGTATTAACACTCGCAACAGTCATGTGTCGTCAGAAGAAAATCGCCAGGCAATTTTCAACACAGGTGACGGTAAACGTGTGGTGTGGTATGGTCTATAGGTATTTAATTTGTCCTTTCATATTTAAGAAAAGCCTCAAAGGAGACATCTATTTCGAATTTTACAAAATGAATTACAAGGACTATTGGAGAATGTTCCTCTAAACATCCGAATGCATGTGAACTTTGAGCATGATGGAGCACCCTCACATTTCGCTCGTCAGGTCTAGCAACATTTGGACGAAAGGTTTACAGAGCGTTGGATTGGTTGTGATGGTCCAATTAGTTGGCCTCCAAGCTCTCCAGACCTCACAGTACTATATTATTGTTTATGGAGTTGGTTCAAAATTGACGTATACATTGTAAAAGTGGACACTCGGGATGCACTAATTCGATGTATTCAAAATGCTGGTGTTATTAAAGGAAGCCGAAAATATTTAGAGGTCAATGGCGGTGTTTTTTTATAAGAATATGATATTTTATAAAAAAATTTTTTTTTTTTTTTTTTTTTTTTTTTGTACAAAAGTGGACTAGCAATCTCCATTAAGGCTCTCTTTAATGCATATACATTTACTTAATTAAAAAATAATCTGTGCTTATTCAGAACTAAAGAAATACAGTTCCGGTAAGAGTCCAGTTTATTGATATATATATATATATCAAAAAATTAATTTTGAGGTATTTTAACCATGGCTGGAGATTCTAAGTTGTACGTTTAACAAAAAAAAACTCAGTTGGGTTTTTCTTTAACTAATCTATGGTATTCTTAGTAAGAGCAAAAAATTTGTGAACCCTAATTGGTAAACATTGGTGATAAGCCAATCTGTAACAGTTTCCTGTGCAGACTGCAGAGATGTGCAAATACAAGTTTCAATTCCCTTTTGCATCCATATTTTGACTAAAGCATTATAGTAAGTGACCCATAAGGTATAAAGTACAATGCATATTTACCTTTATATGACTTATCTTGTTTCTAAATATACATTGTATTATTTACATTACTGAATAAAAAAAATGGTAAGTTTAGAATAATTGTAATCTATTACATAACATTCTCATTTCTAATTGCTACACTTACAATATTATAAAAGCAGAATTCAAAAATCTAAACTGCTTAGACCAAAAGAATTATGCAAAACACTGCGTAACAATTAGAGATTTGATATAGTATCGGTATCGGCATCGGTCTCTTTACTGGTATCGGTACATTGTATGCAATATGAAATACTTTGATTTAAAAAAAATTTAAGGATCGTGTTTCAATGTTTTCTACACAATGTTAAGTTCCTCTTTCAATTTGTGTTATTTATTTAATTTAAGTTCTAGAGTCTCATTAAAGATTAAAATTTAATTTCAAAATTTGCATTACAAAATATTTACGGTATTTTAAACATAATACTATGGTAAATGAAATATATTTGCGCTTTCCTTTGATATAACAATTTCTATTATATTACTTTGATTGATAGAATTGTGGTGCTTTGACATAATTAGGATTCTCTGATATATATATATATATATATATATATATATATATATATATATATATATATATATATATATATATATATATATATATATATATATATATATATATATATATATATATATAAGTAGAAAAATACCTGGCCAAATTCTACTTCCAGGAATTTTGCCCCACACAAGGCTTCCAACCTGGAATTTTTCATGACAAATCAAGCTGTTTGACACAGAAGAAACTACCTGTGAATATATATATATATATATATATATATATATATATATATATATATATATATATATATATATATATATATATATATATATATATATATATATATATATATATATATATATATATATATGGAGTGATATCAAAATTTTAACTGATACTGATATCAATAATATAATTTAAAACCACCCAATACCAACACCTCTAAATTTACTGATACCAATTCCAATTTTTTTTTTTTTTTACTGAACTCATGAAGGTTGAAACAAGATTGAAAATATTCAATGGTCATAAAATTTAGGTTTTCTATTATCTATAATACCTTATTATTTTGTATTCACATTGTTAAACAAAACTATTGATAGGTGATATAGGGTTGGTGCCACCAAGACTTTGCATCCGACTTGCCCTAGTGCATGGTCTATTTTCTTCATTAATTTCTGCAACATACACGGTGTTCAAAACAATTTCCATTTTGATGACCACCACCTCTTCTTTTAGACCTAACCTCTTATTCTTGACAGAAACCCAAATGCTTGAGCGTTTTGACAGTAAACCATTTTCAGTTAACTCTTACCATCTCTATTTTCAAATTTCAGCAAAAAGTTGTTAAGCATATGTGTGCTATGATTTTGTTCATTTGTTCTGTTTATTTGTATCCTAATTTACTGATCATCCTAAATTCCTTGACTATTTAAACTCCAATCCTCTCTTCTTCTCCTTTCTCAGAAATTATCATACTTCGTGATTTCAATGTTTACTGCCGTCAATGGTTTTCTTCTAGTTTTCATGATAAAATCGGCGAATGTGACTTTCAATTCTCCATCCAAAATAACCTTCAGTGGGTGCAGCCCTCTACTAGTTTCCCTGATCGTCTTGGAGATAAACCCAACATTCTAGACTTTTTCTTAAACTTCTAATTCTTCTACATATCCTGTCAAATTCTATCCTCCTCTAGGTTCTTCCCATCGCTTTTGTTGGAGTTAACCTAAAGTATATGTACTGTTGATACTGTATGAAAATATTCTTTGTTATGAATCAGTAAAGACTATGTTCTATGTAAACATTTCATTCTCATTCTATCGATTGTATCGTGTTGTTCTACCACGATTTGTACAATGTGTTATACATGTAAATAAAGGCCTAGTTAAGAAGTGCTGTTTGTGTCTATGCCCTGCCCTATGTAATATTTATATTTCCGCCATTATGAGTAATATAACAACAGCTTTATTATCTCTGTATCCTCTTCAATCTTTTAAAGACTTCCACAAGAAAGAGTCCTGCGTATTTCAAGGAAACATTTGTGACATTTCGGTGACCATGCTGGTCAGACTTTCGATCGTACTTCTTTGATTTCTTGTGGAATAATTATCGCTTCCGTGAGAGGGGTCACTATGCTTGTGCAGAGCGCGTTATCGAGGTAATTCACTGTGGCGTGGAGACTACATTTTATAATCTTTTCCTTCTACTAAACTTTACACACCTTGATTTAACTCAGCTTATTCCTGTGTTATTTGCCACAGGAATAATGCTTTCAGGAATTGCCTTTGTTTTCAAACTTCAGAAAATCTTGCAATTTATATTTCATCCCTAAATCGTGCAAAATCTATTTTTGTTCTTTGTAACACCAAAACCTCATTTCTCAATACAAAATGCAATAATTTTTCTGGTTCCTCTTAATCTTTTTCAGGCAGTTTGAAAAAAATTTCAACTCAAATTCTGCCTCTTTCTCTTTCCCTCCACTAGTATTTTCTTTCTTTACAATTCCCGTTTTACCTTCTTCAAAACTTAACTTTTTACTAAGACTTTTGCTACTAATTTAACTTTTGATGATTTCGGAGCTATACCTCCTCTTTCAACCCTCCCCACTCAATTCATTTATGTTTAAAATTGAAATTTCTTCTAAAGAAGTCCATTTCTGCTCTCTTAGCTTTACACTAAAAAAGCATTCGGTACTGATGGTATCCCTCCTGTGATTCTATAAATTTGTACTATTTAGTTTATAACCTGCTTTGGCAAAATATTTGTCTCTGTCTTTCTACTTCAACCTTCCCTTCTCGCTGGAAACATGCTCTCATTCAGCATGTGCTGAAAAATGGAGACCTCTCCAACCCTTCGGCTACTGTCTCATTTCTTCAACCTCCGTTCTTTCTAAGTTTCTTATTAAGAGTTGGAAAGATTTCAAATCTTCTAATCTTATCTCCGATCGCCAGAATGGCTTTCGTAAAAAAAAAAAAAAAATTCTACTAGTGATTTTCTCTCCCTTCTCTCTGATTCTTGGTTCTCCTTTCTTTGGAATTTCAGTAAATCTTTTGTTGTTGCGCTAGACATATCAAAAGCCTCCGATAGAGTATTACAGAAATCTTTGACAAACTTCCTTCTTTCGGAATTTTTCCTCTCTGATTTTCTTTCTAGTAGTTCTATAGCAGCTGTTGTAGACTGCTACAGTTCTTCCTTTGAATCTTTTGATATTGGTATTCCTCAGGGATCTGTCCTAGATGCAAATTTTTTTCCTAGCTTTCATTAAAGACCTTTTCTCCATTACTTAATCATGTATCCATTCCTAGGCTAATGACTCCACCCTTCATTCCTCCTTTCAATTAGAAATTTGCAGAGATCAAAAGAACTGAAACTTTAGGTTAAGAAAATTAGGATATAATTTTAAATGAGATTAATTTAATTATAAAGAAAGAGTAGAATAGTCATCCTTCACTTAAATTAATGATTATATGTATTTTTTCAGAAAATTACAGACTTTGTATAATAAAAATTTGAAAAAACTACAAAAAAATTTTTTTTTTTTTTTTTTTTTTTACAAAAGTGATTCAATAGGTTTACTTAGGTAAGACCCTAAGTTAAAGCTTGAAAAAAATGTAAGATATAAATTATCAATATAACCTGTATTTAAACATATCATTGTTATTTTACTGCTATGTATCAAACTTGTATCATTTAGCTATATTATTTCAAAATTATTATTTGTTTATAATTTTAGTCACTATGACTAAAAAGATCAGTTTCAACAGAACAGGAATACTTTACAATGTTTCAGGATAGGCTCAAAATAACTAAATGTAAAATCTGCAGTCAGGAAATTAGAAGAGGACCTCTGGGTTCCCAAAGCAAAAAATTTTAAACCAAATCTTTATGGGACATAAAAAATTTAAAACACAAAGATGAATACTCACTAGAAGAAGAGAAGCGGTTGAGAAACAGGAAAGAAAAAGAAAATATTGAAAAAGCAAGAATAATCATAATTTTCTTATATTTTGCTTGATTTAATCCTCCATTAATAAGTATAATTTGCAGTTTTAACCCAAGCAGGCTAAACCCTGGTTTACCCTGATTATTTGCCAGTGCTGGGATCATTCCATTTCGGCTGTTGTTAATGGACTGACTTCTTCTTCCTTTCCTGTCAATAGTGGTGTTCCTAAGGGTTCTGTCTTGTCTCCTACTCTATTCTTACTTTTCATTAATGATCTTCTCAGCTGTTCATCTAACACTATCTATTCATATGCTGATGACTCAACCTTCCATTCTTCTACTCATTTCAAATCTGCTCCTTCCTTTGCATCTAGTTGCCTCCCATCTTCATCTTTCTGATTCCATTCTTGCAGATATCGATAGAATTTCCCAGTGGGGTTATCTCAACCTTGTGAAATTCAACTCTTTAAAAATTTAACTTCTAATTGCACATCTCCTCCTTTGAGAAGAGCTCGTGCGATACAACTTTCTACAGTCTCATCCTTTCTCTGTCCAACTATCTGCCCCCAGACTTAACAGCTATGCGCAATTTTACATGTACTCTACTGGTAAAGTCTGGAACACACTCACTCCATCTATTTTCCCAATTTCCTATGACTTGCACACTTTCAAACGCTGTCTCAGGACATGTCTACCTTTAATATGACCAGGATTCCAATTTGCTCTTTTCTATGGTGGAAATTTGGCAGGACTCTGGTCTTTTTCCACCAGAGGTAAAATAATAAATAAATATATATATATATATATATATATATATATATATATATATATATATATATATATATATATATATATATATATATATATATATATATATATATATATATATATATATATATGAGTTGAGCAAAAATATGGAAATGTTAGAAAGTGATAAAATATAACAGACATCAACTACTAGAAATTAAAGAGGCTTCACAGGCA
This sequence comes from Armadillidium nasatum, assembly GCA_009176605.1. Classification (NCBI taxonomy): domain Eukaryota; kingdom Metazoa; phylum Arthropoda; class Malacostraca; order Isopoda; family Armadillidiidae; genus Armadillidium; species Armadillidium nasatum. The sequence goes on along the minus strand of SEYY01005132.1, from coordinate 21,718 downwards.
CTCATGTGTCACATGCAACTGGCAACCTATAACCTCGGTAGGAAACATCAGTTGCTGAGGTCAACATTCTGTGCTGGCTGGTACAAGTGAGATATGTTGAATCTTACACAGTTTCAAAGCATGAAAATTGTTGTGTCCCTGATATTGTATCCAAGATCATGAGCCTATATTGTACTTTCAGAAAAGCATCATTCCATAAACACCAGCATGGATGCAAGTCAAAATTAAGTGACAGACAGACGAGTATTGTGGAGAATTGTTATGAAAAATAATTAAACAACAGCTGCAAAAGTTACTTCTAAGCTGAATACCAGTCTTACAAACCCTGTCAGCACAATAACAGTGAGGAGGGCACTCAATAGACTGAATATTCATGATCATGCTGCAACCATCAAACCTTCTGAAAATGACACAAATGTCTGAAGGTGGAAAGAGTGATGAAACACTAATAAGGACAGGATTGCCAACAGATGGAAGACAGTCTTTTCAAGTTTACATGTGGAGAATAACCATCTTAGAAGTACAATCTGGACTGTTTACCCCACAAGTGAAGCATGAAAGAGGTTCCTTCATAATTTGTATAGTCATCACCATGCACCATAATGTAACTGCCATAGATTATGAAGGCATTTTGAGTGACCAGGTATATCCAGTGGCATAAAGATTGTTTCTTGGAGGAGGATCATTTATCAAGATCATAAGCTTAATATTATCCAGTCTTGGTTTGACAAACATGTAGATGAGGTTTATGTATTTCTTGGCTCAACAAGGATTCCCCTGTGGTCAATATTGGAGAATAGGATGTCATGATTGCTATCCATCACCAATATCCTTTTTGGAATTTAAATATCTTTTAGTCTTTAGTGAGGAATGGTATAACATCTCATTATTTACAATTCAGAACTTATAATTGTCCATTCCCAGAAGAATTCAGATGACCTATGAATGTGACAGGTGGTTCCACAAACTTTAAGAAATAAATGCATGCATTTGCAAGGTGTTTCCATATTTTTTCCAAACCATATATATATATATATATATATATATATATATATATATATATATATATATATATATATATATATATATATATATATATATATATATATACTCATGAAATGATAAAAATGTATCAAGCAGAATAACCACCCTCAAAAGTAAATATTAATTTAAAAAAAAAAAAAAATTTTTTGTAAAGAAACTATTTATATTCTCAATTTTGGTAAAAAAAAAAAAAAAATTTAATAAATTTTTTTTTTTTTTTTTTTTTTTTTTTTTTTTTTTTTTTTTTTTTTCATTTTTTGATAAAATTAAAAAAATTTTCCAAGGTCTGTCCCCAAAACATATACTGAGTATGTAAAAATCAAACAATGAATTTAAAAAAAGATTAAAGGTGTTTTCATTTATAATAAAGTAAATTTTCTTTGCTGAATAGAAAATATTAATGTTCAAAGATGAGGTAAAACTAACCAGTACAAACTTTGTAATTTTTTTTATTTTTTTAAAAATGTACATAAAATTTTCAGAGGTTGTACAGTTATGCAAAATACACATTTTTTACTTAGTATAATTTTTTGTATACCCAATCATATTTTTAAAATTTTTAAAAATTTTCCCCATGCACAACAAATTGGTTGGATATATAAACAAATTTTCTAAATATAAAATGCGCATCTTACCTAACTGTAAAATCTCTGAAAATTTTATTTTTATACCCAACTATTTTTTTGTTCCTGTGCATGGGAATTTTTTTTTTTTAATTTTTGAACTTTTTCCCATGAACAGCGCCCAAATAATTTGGTTTACAAAAATATTTTTGAAATGTCGTACAGGTAGGCAAAATACATATTTTTATTCAGAAAATTTTTTGGTATACTGAACCATTTTGCTGCTGTACATTGGGAAAAACAATAATTTGAAATATTTCCCATGCAAATCAACAAAATGGTTGAATGCAAAAAAAAAAAAAAAATTTTTTTTTTTCAGAGGTTGTACAATTGGGCAAGTTATGCATTTTTTTTTTATTTAGAAAAACTTTTGCATACCCTTTCATTCTGGTTGAATATGGGAAATTTTAAAAACAAAATTTTTCATGTACATCAAAAAAATCATTTGATATACAAAAAATTGTTCTTAATAAAATAATGTGTATATCGCCCAACTATAAACCCTCTGAAAATTTCAAGAACTTTAGATGGCTGAAAAAAGTTATGCCTAAAAATTTTTCCTTTTTACAAAGGAAAAATCTGAATTTTTCATATTATAGGTATTCATGGGAATGAATGGACAGCAGACATTAAAATTTCACTTATAACAAAATGAATATAGATGATATAAATATCTACAGGTCAATTATCATGACATTTTGACAAAGGGAATGTGGTGAAAATTTTGCATAAAATATGCATGAAATTTGCTACCATATACATGTCTATAATTTTTGTCAAATACTTCAGTCAAAAGGTTTTTCTTTTTATACATATTTTGTTTTTCATTATCTATAATACTAGTCTTACCCAATCATATTAATAAAAAGTACTACTGAATAACCATTTTTAAATATTATACAGTGGTTAGTTTTACTCTGTATTAAGTGGTTTTATATATATATATATATAATATATATATATATATATATATATATATATATATTATATATATATATATATATATATATATATATATATATATTTTTTTTTTTTTTTTTTTTTTTTTTTTTTTTTTTTTTATTTTATTTTTTTAATAATGTCAGTGTCTTCATATTTTTCAGTTCACAAAATCATAAGAGAACTTAGAAAAAAGAAAATAAATTAAAATTAATTTAAATTTAAAGATTATAATTGGCTGGGAGTAAAAATGTTAATTAGTCCAATGTTGTTTTTCACTAAATTATTAACAAAGGTTTATGTTTTTAATTCTAGTTTAAGTATTTATTGTAAAAGGCAGATGAGTCATAAAATTTCAAAATTTCATTAATGATAGTCTTTTTTTTATTTATTTAGCAAAATTCCTAGACTTTATACACTATTTTTTCTAAAAGCATCAAGTAATTCCTAATTAAAAATGGAAATTGTTTAGTTCATGGTAAGAAATGAAGGTTATCTTTTTAAACTATAATATCTATGAATAAAATTTGAAGTCAAATTAATTAAAAGGGTCTTATTATAGTAGTGTACCAAAAAAAAAAATAAAAAAAGTAAACCTCCAAAAATATAAATGCATGGCATACAAATATATATTTAGATGGGCTCCACTCCTCATATCCCTTGATAACTGAGAAATGAAATATAAATATTGTTTATAACTGGTCATGGGTCTTATTTTTTTTTTGTGAGTGTGTGTGTGTATGAGCTTATCAGGCTTCATAAGGACCTCCTTAATTAATTTACAATAAATTTAAAAGATATGCATTTCCTAACATGAACTAAACAATTACCTTAAAAACCTTTTGAAAGAAATAAGAATAGTACTTACTTTGAATGGCTTACAAACTTTTTGTCTTTTCATTTTACTAAACTTCTGAATCTCACAAAAAACATCCTTAGAAAAACAAGGTTCCATGTTATCTATCTACTTATCTATATATTATATATATATATATATATATATATATATATATATATATATATATATATATATATATATATATATATATATATATATATATGGTATCTATATATATATTACACAGTTACAGGATTTGAATTAAATTTCTTTAAAGAAGTTTTTGGCTGTTATATATTTAGTGCTGTGTATTGTATAGTTAATTGATATGAGTGTATGGTTACATATGGTATGTATTCAAGTGTGTATAGATTTACTTACTATTCATAGTATGCTATATATATATATATATATATATATATATATATATATATATATATATATATATATATATATATATATATATATATATATATATATATATATATATATATATATATATATATTCAAGTGTGCATATATTTTTTTTACTATCATAGTATGATTTAGTGTCTATACAGTGCTATCACAGTATATATATGTTGTATATTTATTACTTTTCATAGTAATATTGGTAATATATTTTAATTTTATATATTGTATATTTTAATTGATATTTGTAATTTTGTTTATATATATAATTTATTTATTTTTTTTTATTTTTTTTTTTTTTTTAAAGAAAATCAGGTTAGGTATAAAGTTAGTGATTACTTACAGGTAGTTTTAGATATATATGTTTAGTATAGTTTTAGTGTAAGTGACTAATTTGCTAAATTTTGGTTTGTTTGGAAAAAAATTTATTTTATTGGAATATTTTATTTTGATAAATTAATAGTTAATTTTTAACTGTTCATATTATATTAATAGGTTTATGGTTAATTTTGATTGTCTCAGGATTAGTTGATTGGATAGTTATTTGGAAATACTTGGCTAAACTTCTTTATTTTTATTTTGCATTTTTTTTTTTAGTTATTTATATCTATAGATGTCATTTATGTATTAATTTTATATTAACTTTAAATTAAACTTTGGGGAGAGGTGCTGCGAAGACAGGATTCAATCCTCCAGTGGGTGGGGGGGCAAACCATATACTGCCAGTCATAAGAATGGGAGTTAAAAAGGGGTTCAGTGGTGTGTAGAATTGGTTGTCTGAAGGTAAGAGGTTTGAATGATGATTTGAAGAAAGTGGAAATTGGGGGGGATATGTAAGGCTAAAAAGCTGGATTTATTACGGTTGATTGAAACTAAGCTAAAAGGGAAAGGTGAGATCGAATTTGGTGAATTTAATGGGAAGTTCTCAGGAGTTAGTGAAAGAGTGAGAGCTAGGGAAGGGGTGGTGATAGTGTTGAGCCAAAGATGGTGGGTGGGTGATAGAAATTTGAATAGAGTTTAAAAAAGATTGTGTGGCAAATATTTATAATAGGTTATTATTTATAATAGGTTTGTTAAAAAGTTGAATCATATGTTGACCTGGATTAGTGGGCTAAATGGTGAGAGGGGTTTGATAGACTATATATGTATTAGGAAGAGGATAAGGGATATATTATTAGACGTTGTGATAGAAGCCACCCTAACCCTGAGGTGAAAGCATTACAGAAGTTGGATTATGGTGGTGATATAGGAAATATAAATTTTGGAGATTTTACAAACTGAGAATAAAGAAATGTAAGAAATATGTAAATCGACAGGAATAAAAGAGAGAGAATCAGACATGAAAGAAATAAGGACAAGGCAACAGAAATAGCAAGTAAATTAGGTCTAGCCTAAACTCAGGATTAGGGCTACAAGTTCAAACAACCAAGAAGTTATGAAATTTGGAGAAAATCAAGAGAGAAGCAAGCATATAAATATATATTTTGCTCACGAATTACGAAAACAACATAAAAAGGATGAAAATTTATAAGAAATATTAGAAATAAGAAATAAAAATAAAGAAGATTCTAAAGGCAAATGGCGGCTGAAATTTTGGAAAATGTAAACAAAAGGAAGTCTATGGGAAGAATTTAGCAGGGTTGCTAGGAGGCCGTGGGAAAACAGGGAATTTGTACTTTCAATGCATGGCATAGACTTTTACTACATAGAGGGCGCATTCTCATTGAAGCCATGTAAATTGTAATTTTCAACGAGCAAAATTGAAGGAAAAGTTGCTAGAGTAATTGCCAGATTCGCAAGGAAAATTGAAGGCACTTACACCGAAATTTTAACATACAAAACATGGGGAATTGAATTTTTGTTAATGTTTATTTCCGTATTTATAAAGAAAATTGCATTGATTTTATTTTTAACGTATTCACAGTAATTTTATTTATTTTTCTGTATGGTAAAATAGACTATAAAACTTTAGAATATTCTGAAATTTATATGAAAAAGCAACGCTAATTTTATGCCTTTTAGGGCGTCATTTTTTAATTAAATAAATAAGAACATAAAATTATAATTGAGTAACGAGAAAATAAATTAAAATATACAAATAAATATAAAATACTATATATATATATATATATATATATATATATATATATATATATATATATATATATATATATATATATATATATATATATATATATATATATATATATATATATATATATATATATATATATTAAAAAAAATTATTCTAAGCCTTCCAATACAAGAAATTCACGCTACATACAGCTGATATATATATATATATATATATATATATATATATATATATATATATATATATATATATATATATATATATATATATATATATATATATAAACTTGATAAAGTATTTCGTCTTTGTCTTTCTATTACAACCTTCTTTTTCTGCTGGAAACGCTCATTCATTCAGCCTGTTGAGAAAAATGGGTAGCCTTTCCAACCTTCTAACTGTCGTTTTATTTATCTTCTGTTCTTTCGAAAATTTTCATATTTATCTTCAACAGGAAGATTTGAACACATTTTAATTCTTTTAATCTTATCTCAGATTGTCAAAATTGCTTTAGAAAGGGACGATATTTTTTCTCTCTGACTCTTTGGTACTCTGTTTTTTAACATTTCGGTGAACCAATTTTTTCCAAGTTTTTATTAGTGACCTCATCACCTATCCACTACTACGCCTATGACTCCACCCCTTTATTAATCTTTCTATTTTGAAAGATAAACACGTCCTATTAATTAACGCTACAAGGGTGACCGAAGGGTCACTAATATTTGATTTAATACTTTTTATTTTCTAATTAGAATAAGGAAAACCTGGTTCTATTCAATACCCACAAAAACTTACTTCCTCTATCTTTCTACTCGACGACATCTTCACAAAACTACAACTCAAACCTTCATATATCCTAATATTCTTGGAATCTTTTCTCGATATCTTTCTTGGAAAGTTCACATTACACTTCTCTTTCTAAACAAATTTCTAAAATGTTGGGTGTTCTCTAACTCTTTAGAAATTGCTCATTCTTTATAAGTGTTATTCATCTTTCTATGTAGAACTGTCTCACACTCCGAGGTGGTAGAACTCACACTTCTCATTAAATTAATGAGTAATCTAGTATTCATCTTATCAACTGTTTCACTCTAAGTTTTACCACTCTCTGCCGGTCAAACTGCTGCGTCACTATCTCTATGCTATCGCAATTACAACATAAATTGCACTTCTTAACTCTCCAGTCACACACTTTCTCCACTGAGATCTCGTACCACACGTCTTTCCACCCACTATTATATTTTCTCTATTCCCAGACTTAACGACTGAGCTCAATTTTATATGTACTCAACTGGTAATACGAGGAACAAATTACTTTATGTTTTCTCAACTTAACTTGCACACCTTCAAACGTTGTGTAACGGCGCATGTTAGCGTTCAATTTTGGCCCTAGAGGATATATATATATATATATATATATATATATATATATATATATATATATATATATATATATATATATATATATATATATATATATATATATATATATATATATATATATATATATATATATATATATGGCTTAGGTGGAGATTGTTTCTGAGTTTCGATATTTTTTATATCGATATTTTTTTATATTTCGATATATCGATATTTTCCTGCCTTTAATTAGCCCTAGGCTACTATGTCGTGCAAACGTTCTTGTGTACGTTAGGTCTCTTTTACGGCAAATTCTTGTGTAGGTTAGGCCTCTTTTTACGGCAATTTCGGTAGTTCAGGTTATGATAAGTCGAATTAGGTTCTGCTAGAAAAGTAAGTAATAATAATTGTGTCTATGTCTAGTAATAGTACCTCGTACCTCTGACAACTCTCTTGTTTACGATAGGCTTCTCCGATATTTCCGATTTTCGATATTTTTTAACAATCGAAACTCAGAAACAATCTCCACCTTTACCTATATATTATATATATATATATATATATATATATATATATATATATATATATATATATATATATATATATATATATATATATATATATATATATAATATATATATTATATATATAATATTGTCGAATCGACAATCCCATTACATTCCTTACAGAAGAACAAGACTGATACATTTATGTGTAATAATTAAAACATTTTCTATTATAATGAACTTAAAATTTCACCGATGAATGTAGACTTTCTTACTAGCCCAGCGATATAAACTAGATTAATAATGCATCAGTCTAGCGTTTTAAAAGGTCATAACATAGTATAAGTATTACTTAGTAGGATTAATAAATGTTATAATTTTCTGATTGAGAGTGATGCACTTTTTGTGTATGCCTATTTTTTTTTTTTTTTTAATAAACACCCTCAAGAAGCAAATTGTATTTCTTTTAATCATTTAAAATCTAATTAAATCTTTTTTTATAGAAATAATATGTAAAATAATGCTTATTATTGAAATCAAATATTAATTATTTTTTTACGTCATTAGATTGCCCGACTCCAATAACAGATAGTTTTTGTTTTCATGACCAATCATAAATCAGGTTTCTTTGAAATTTAAACAAAAACAAAAATGTCAAGAAAAGCGTTGCCAAATTTCCAAATTTAAAAACTTTGTACCAGATTATATTTTGTATTTCCCATTATCGATATATATATATATATATATATATATATATATATATATATATATATATATATATATATATATATATATATATATATATATATATATATATATATATATATATATATATATATATATATATATATATTAATTTTTTTTTTTTTTTTTTTTTTTTTTTTAATTTATAATAATATAATAAAAATATTATATAATATATTAATAATTATATATATTATATATATATATATATATATATATATATATATATATATATATATATATATATATATATATATATATATATATATATATATATATATATATATATATATATATATATATATATATATATATATATATATATATATATATATATATATATATATATATATATATATATATATATATATATATATATATATATATATATATATATATATAATAGTAAAATAGGCACCAGGTTTTATGACTTCACTTATACGTCATATGTAGCAAAGTAGCTTTTAATACTTTTGTTTGAAAATAGGCGGAGCTAAGACTACAAAACATTTCAAGATCATGCAAATAAGCAGATATATTCCCTATATCTTAATTGTACTAAGTAATACTTATACTATGGTCATAACTTTGTGTTTATCAACTTTTCAAGTTGGTATTTTATTTTATTTTACTACACCTTCACACTCTAACCATTTTTGTCTAAAACTTACCAGATCATGTCAAAAAAAAAAAAAAAAAAAAAAAAAAAAAAAAAAAAAAAAAAAAAAAAATTACAACTTCAAATTTTATCAGATTTGTCATTTGCAATCCAAGCCCTGCTTATAGCATATTGATTACAATTACAGTTCTGGTGAAGCAGTTAACTTAATACTAGTTTAAAAGAAGACTATTATAACAAAAAATAAAAAATAAAAAATTAATTAATGACTATTATTAAATTAATTTATTTATTAAGAACTTATTAATTCTTATTAGTAAATAATTTAGTTAATGATAATTAATTATTAAATTAATTTTTCATTAAAAATTTAATTCTTATGATAATTAATTTAATTCTTATTAATTATCGAAATTAATTTAATTAACGATAGTTAATTATTTATTTATTTATTAAAAACTAAATTTTTATAATAATTAATTTAATTCTAATTAATTATTAGAATTATTTAATTTATAAATACTTATTAATTCTAATTAATTTTTAAATTAATATATTTATTAAATACTTATTATCATGGTAATTAAATAACTTAATGAAAATTAAATATTAAATAAATATATGTATTAAATATTTACAATAGTAATTAAACTAATTTAATGATAATTAATTATTAAATTAATATATTTATTAAACACTTTTTATAGTAATTAAATTAATTAATGATAATTATTAATTTTTTTATTTATTATGAACTTATTATCTCCTATAGTAATTAATTTATGATAATTAATTATTGAATTAATTTATTTATTAAAAACTTAATTCTTATAAAAATTAATTTAATTCTAATTAATTTAATTAATGTTAATTAATTATTAATTATTAATTAAATTATTAAAAACTTAATTTTTATAATAATTAGTTTAATTCTAAATAATTATTAAAATTTATTCATTTATTAAATACATGTTAATTCATATAGTTATTAATTTTTAAATTAATTAATTTAATTCTAATTAATTATTAAATTATTTTATTTATTAAATACTTATTCTAAATAATTATTCAAATTAATTAATTTATTAAATACTTATTAATTTTTATAGTAATTAATTCTTATATTGATTTTAATTCTAATTAATTATTAAAATTAATTTATTTTTTAAATACTTATTAATTCCTATAATTGTTAATTTTTATGTTAATTAATTTAATTGTAATTTATTATTAAATTATTTTATTTATTAAGTACTTATTTTTATTGAAATTTTATTAATATTAATCAATTATTGCACAATGGTTGTTTTGATTTATATATATTCTTGTATAAGCTAGAGTCCAAAAATTGGGTTGTTGTTGGAAAGAAAAATTGAGCAGGATGAGGAATCACAGTATAAGGATATTGTACTGTGGAGGAATTGAGGATCTTCAGATGGTTAGTGTTTTCCTCCTATAAAAATAATTAAATTGAAATAATTTAACAGTGGTCTTTTGAAAGAACATAGAAGTTGTCTATTGACGGAATCTTTGAAGCTTGTCTTTTGACAGAATTTTGGAGCCTGTCTTTTGACGGGATTTTGAAGCCTGTCTTTTGACAATTTTGAGGCCTGTCTTTTGACGGGATTTTGAGGCCTGTCTTTTGACAGAATTTTTAAGTTTGTCTTTTGATAGAACAGATAAGGAGTTATCTATAAATAAAACAGTAAAAAATATTTGTAATATTTCGGAGAACGATATAACTAAATGAAATAAAGAAAATAAGATAGTGGTGAAAAATGGTATTGTTTGGAAGTGGTAGTAGTGATGATAATTTAATAATTAAATGAAGCACCAGCATATGATCTTTGTTATTGCATTGCTGGAAAAATTAAAAAAAAAAAAAAAAAAAAAAGATGGCTAGTGATATTATAGTAAATTGATATTTACCGTGGTGATAGGAGCATAGGAAAAATAGAGACAGTTAGAAGCCACAAGGGCCTATCGAGACTGTCCCAGTCCAAACAAATAATAACTATCAATACTAACATGCACGAAAGACCAGGTCAATCCAGTCCCTAGTCATCAGTTTACTCATGCTAAGATAAAAATAAAACCAAGCCCAGTTATACATGCAATATTCAATGAACCATCACCCACTACAAAAAAAACTGCTCATTAGGCTTAGTCATAGGGTGATCTAAAATTCATGGTAATAATTTGATGTATCACGAACCTCTCCTATTTTCACTATTTGGAAAATATGAAGTCAAAATATGTTTAAATGCATTCTACACATATTTTTCTTTGGCGGTTGAGTAAAATAAATACAAAATAGAGAAACTATTAAAAAAAAAGAAAAAACTGATATTTTTACTACGAATGGTGAAGCAACTGTTCTTCGACTGGCCTTCGTTTGTACAAAAATAGCAAAATCAATTGAATAACAGGTTGCCATATTTGTCCTTCGACTGTTCCATTATTTTTTCCTTCAATGTACTGTATACAAACTTCGATATTTGAAAATATTGATATTTCAAAACATTGATATTTCAAAACATTGATATGTAAACCCAAATTTATTGAAATGTGTATTATTATTATTTAAATTTTATTTCACTTATTATTATTATTATTATTATTATTAATTATTATTATTAGTATTTTTATAATTATTATTATTAGTATTATTATTATTATTTGGCTTAGGTAGAGATTGTTTCTGAGTTTCGATATTTTTTATATCGATATTTTTTTATATCGATATTTTATTTTAATCGATAATTTCCTACCTAACGAGTTTCAGTTACCTTGACTGCTCAAGATATGTGTAATTTGTTCTTTTCAGTTCAGATACCTTAGATTTAGGTTATGTTATAAACTATAAGTACATTAAAATTATTATTATTTAGGTTAAATTATGGCATCTTCGGTAGTTCAGGTTATGATAAGTCGAATTAGGTTCTGCTAGAAAAGTAAGTAATAATAATTGTGTGTATGTCTAGTGTAATAGTACCTCTAGCAACTTTCTTGTTTACGTTAGGCTTCTACGATATTTTTGATTTTCGATATTTTTTAACAATCGAAACTCAGAAACAATCTCCACCTTTACCTAGTATTTTTATAATTATTATTATTATTATTATTATTATTATTATTATTTACTTTTCTAGCTTACTTAATTTGACTTATCATAACCTGAATGACCGAAGATTGCCGTGTGATACAGGCCTAACTGATAGATGGAATGTTGCCGTGGTATACAGGCCTACTGCAGTATTACACTATATATATATATATATATATATATATATATATATATATATATATATATATATATATATATATATATATATATATATATATATATGATGTAATACGGCAATAGGCCTGTATGCCACGGCAACGTTACATCTATCAGTCAGGCCTTTATCACACGGCAAACTTCGGTCATTCAGGTTATGATAAGTCTAACTAAGTATGCTAGAAAAGTAAATAATAATAATAACAGATATAAATGAAATAAAAGGTAAATAATAATAATAATAATAATTAATAATAATAATACAAATGTAAAAAATTGTATGATATATTGATGTTTGTATATATCGATATTATAAAAAATAAAAAAAAAAATATATATATATATATATATATATATATATATATATATATATATATATATATATATATATATATATATATATATATATATATATATATATATATATATATATATATATATATATATATTATTAGTAGAAAATCTAATAAAGGATTTTTTTTATATATAATTCACAATCGTAACATATAATATGGGCTGTTTTACGCGTCTTAAAAATAAAACACTCACATATACGTACGTATACATATACACAGGAAATTAGCCTATTAGGCTATGGAAAAGGTTAATAATTGCATCGATAGTGTAAGGTTGGCCATGTCTTTGTCTACATTATATGTTGATGAGGAGTGCAGAAAATGTGAAAATACACTTAATTCATTTTTAGTTTTATGTGAAAGTGATGAAAATGTATTGAATTTTCTTTATAAACACAAAATTTTGAAGTTTCTCTTCTTTAGTTTGCCATTTTCTCTTTCATTACATAGGAAACGGAGACGCTTTCTTTTACATACGGAGACGCTAGTTGCCAAATATATTTAAGACAGTTTTAACGGACAGTTCACTTCGCTTTTGCAGCATAAATACTATTTTTTTTTATGAATTTTTTTTGGTTTTTCTTTTTATTATGTATTTATATTACTCAACCGCCAAAGAAAAGTATGTGTAGAATGCATGTAAACATATTTTGACTTCATATTTTCAATTTAGTGAAAATAGGAGAGGTTCGTGCTATATCAAATTATTACCAAATTCATATATGTACCCACCAATTTGGCTTAGTCAAGTTATTCTATATAATACCTAAACCATCCATATATCTATCTAGCCCCCTTTTAAATTTGACAAGAGAATCACAGTCAACAATCTCTTGTGACAAGTCATTCCAAAAATTAACAACTCTATTACTGAAAGAGTATTTTCTTAGACCGAGATGGCATGGCTTCTTTTTAATTTTCTTATCATGTCCTCTAGTTACTCTTCCACTGTCCAATATAAAGTATTTTTCATTCTCTGTATTGTTGTCAGATGCAAATATCTTGTAAACTTGTATCATATCCCCTCTGAGAAATCTCCTTTCAACCGAGAACATTCCTAACTCCTTCAACCTCTCTTCATAGCTCTTATTTTCAAAGCCAGAAATCATCCTTGTTGCTCGATGTTGTACTCTCTCCAGCATATCTATGTCTTTTCTTAAATGAGGAGCCCAAACTTGTGCACAATACTCTAATGCTGGCCTAACATAGCTATTATATAGCTTGCTTATAACCTCTTTGCTCTTGTAAACTACATTGCGATTAATTATACCTAACATCTTATTAGCTTTATTCCTTGCTTCCAAACATTGATTACCCACCTTCAAATTACTGCTAATAATCACACCTAAATCCTTTTCTTGGTCCACAGTCTCAAGCCACTCCCCATTCATTTCATAATTAAATCCTTCATTTGAGTAACCTACATGAAGAACTTTACATTTTTTACTATTAAAGTTCATTTGCCACCTCTTCTTGTTTAGTCTTTTTCTCAGATTAGTAGTATAGAATCTTATGAGGAAAATTTTTTGAAATATAAAACTAATAAAGAAAAATCTTATTTGAACTTCAAAACACCCCATATGTATGGGTATAATGGGCGTTTTACTTCTGAAGAATTGAATTGTGCTTTGACACAAATTAAAAGAAATTCTTCAGCTGGATAGGATATTATTATTTATCCTTTTCTGCAACATCTAAACCAGCATAATAAAGAAATTATTACAGTTTTATAATTATATTTAGAGAGGGAGGATTATTTCCTGATGACTTGAGATTATCTTCTAATACCTTTATTAAAAGCCAATAAAATAGTTTCTGATCCCAAGTCTTATAGACCCATAGCTTTGACAAGTTGCTTAAGTAAGGTGTTGGAAAGAACGATTCTTAAACGATTGTTGACTTACCTACATGATGAAAATGTTATAAATAAAAATCAGAGTGGGTTTCGGAAACATTTCTCAGCAATGGATAATCTTATTAGATTAGAGGGAGATATTAGAGAAACATTTATAAGAGATGAATACTTAACAACTGTATTTTTAGATATAGAAAAGGCATATGACAAAACATAGATATGTGGAATTTTGTTAAACCTACATAAAATTGGACTGAGAGGCAATCTGCGAATATTTATTCAGAATTTTTTAACAAAAAGAAAGATACAAGTAATTGTGGAGGATAAATATTCTGAAATATTAGAAGTGGAGTCTGGAATTCCTCAGGGCAGTGTGTTAAGTCCTGTTTTATTTTCGCTATTTATAAATGATATATTGGACATAAAACCTCAAGGAGTGCAATTCTCTATATATGCTGATAATGTGGTTATGTGGCATCAACAAAAATCAAGAAACATCTAGTGTGGCGATGCAGTATACTTTGAATGACATATCATACTGGTCTAGGAGATAGGGAGTAACTTTCTCAGCAACAGTCTGTAGCAATGGGATTTACATACAAGAAAGTGGATGGAAATGTAGTCCTAAATCTAAATAATCAAAATATACAGTTTAAAAATAATCATAAATTTTTAGGTTTAATCTTTAATAGAAGGCTGACATGGAGTGCACATATTAATCAAATCAAATCAAGATGTGATAAAGTAATACCTCTTCTAAAATATATCGGGGGTAAAAGGTATGGATGTGATAGGAAATTGTTATACTTATATAGAATATTAATAAGAACAAAAATTGATTATGGCTGTTTTATTTACAATACTCTTTCTCAGGAATTATCTCAAATACTCAATAGAATACAGTATCAGTCCATCAGGATAGCCATTGGTGCACTAAAAAGTAGTATTGTGGAGCATCTGGAGGTTGAAGCATATATTATGCCATTGCATATAAGAAGGAATATGTTGGGGCTAGGTTATATTCTGAGCAGATTGTCAAAAATTGAACATCCTGTTAGATTGTTGTATAAATAATTTTTTCATTATAATTTTTATGAGCAGAGAGGCCTACCACTGCCTTGTATTGGTAGATTGAAAAGTCTAATTGAAGATTCCCATTTACCATTGGATAAATTATCCAACATTTTCATATTTTTGAGAAAAGCAAAGAATGTTGTTATTGATTTAAGTCTTCTTAAATGGTCAAAAAAGAATACTGAAGTGGGTATATTTAAAAAATTATTTCAAGAAAAAATTGATGCATTGAAAGATAGCAAATATCATATCTGTTTTACAGATGGCTCAAAGGATTGTGAGAATACAGGTAGTGCTGTATTGTATGATGAAATGATGATGCAGTTTTTATTTTTTTCCCATGAAATAGCTATAAAATTTGTTTGCAATTTCCATACCTATGCTCATGTAGCAAACTCGTAAGTGTCCCTATGAGTAGTTCCACTCGAACTTGCAACATGTAGGGATTGTTAGTTTCAGTAACCAGGTCTTGAATAAAAAAATCTACTGCTGTCAATACCACAATTACCTTTTTTTTTACTATATATATATATATATATATATATATATATATATATATATATATATATATATATATATATATATATATATATATATATATATATTGCTGAAAACATTACACAAATCCAGGTTAAGTACAGAAAGGAAAAAAAATTACTCTGAATGATGTAATTCTTTGACTGTATCATTTTTGTAAAATACTGGAAAACCAGGTTGATATATATATATATATATATATATATATATATATATATATATATATATATATATATATATATATATATATATATATATATATATATATATAAAATTTTATTACCACCACTCATGGGTCAGGAGATGGAGCCCCCTGTAGCAAATGATTGTTTGCTATGCATTTACATTTTCATTTCTGTACAGCAATAATTAAGTTAAAGTAATCTTTTATTATTCATGGATATTATTATAATTCAAGATTCAAATGCATAACGCATGAATGTTTATCTAAGGGGGGACTGCCCCCATACCCCCTGACCTATGAGTGGTGGTGATGGTTAAATTTTAATTTATATATACACTTTCATATAATTTTTTTATTTTTTTAAATTTAACATGCATAATTTATTTTATTTCATATTTCACCTTTGTAATTTCAATATATTATGAAAATTATTTATTTTTTCAACTTATTGTTTATTTCACTCCGAAGTAGGCTTAAATTTCTTACCATTCCCTCTGACACCAATCCAGCCACCTGTCAGTGCAAAGCTAAATAATATTGTGCCTTTTAAATAGGACGATGTTGTTAAATCATTATAATTAATTAATTTTTTTTTTTGGTGCTTTTAGTTTACAAAATTGTTTTTTGCGGCTCAATTAACCCTGAAAAAAAAAAAAAAAACTCAAACAATTTGTCTTTGTAGTTTCAATATAGGAAGAAAAATCATTTACTGAATCATTATTCTTAACTCTTTCCTTTTCTGTAACATACATCCTTTCTTTCTAATCCTTCACTATCACTTAACAGTTCAAAAACTTTAATTTTTGTGCCACTCACCAGAATAAATGTGATGTTTTTGAGTGCTTTTGATAGTTACTATGGACCAACCGGGGCCCCATCCCCAGCTAAATATCAGAGAAAACTGGGGTTTGCCTTCCAGGGTTAAAATGGCTAATTATACTTAATGGTGGATTAAATCAAACAAAATATAAGAAAATTAAGATGATTTTTCATTTTTCAATATTTTCTTTCTATTCTGTTTCTTTTGACCAATCCTCTTCTGCTAATGAATGTTCATCTTTGTGTTTTGATTTTAGATGCCCCCATAAAGATTTGATTGAAAATTTTTTACTTAGGGCACTCTGAGATCCTCTTCTAATTTACAGGCTGCAGATGTTAAGCTTAGCTATTTCGAGCTTATCCTGAAACATTGTAAAGTAATCCCATACTGCTGAAGCTGATCTTTTAGCCATAGTGACTGAAAAAGTATAAATAAAATAATTTTGAAATGTAGCTAAATGATACAAATTTCATACATTGCAATAAAATAGCAAGATATATATAATTACAGGTTTTATTTATAATTTTGTATCTTACATTTTTTCAAACCTTAACTTAGGGTTTCACCAATATAAACCTGTTGAATAACTATTGTGAATCAGAAAAAAAATTAAAAATTTTTGTAATTTTTTCAAACTTTTATTATACAAAATCTGTAATTTTCTGATTTTTTTGTTGTTGTTGAGAAAATGGATATAATCATAAGTTTATGTGAATGTTGACTATTATACTCCTTCCTTATAATTAAACAAATCTCAATTAAAATTATATCCAATTTTCTTAAACCTAAAATCTGTTCTTTTGACCTCTTTACAAATTTTAAGCATCCCTGGCCAGAGCCCCAGCCCTGGTTGGTCTCTAGTTGTTGCATTACTACATCTTTCATTGAGGTACTTTTTTTCTTTTTCTAATATAAAGTCACTTTTATTAAAAAGAATTGTATCTTTTACCCCAATTTTTATGTAAAAAAAAAAAAATGTTCATGTCTTCAAGTGATAAAATCCTATTGGTGAGTGATCTTTGTAAACTAGCTTTTGCTGCCATTCTTTTAATTACACCACCAATACCATCACAAACACTTTCTATGGGATGTTGCAAAAGAAATGCCACTCACAATTTATTAAAAAACTTTCAAAGTATTTGGAAATATCAAAAAAATTATATTTATTCTTGGCCTACCTATCCATCTGTGAAATAATGACCTTTTTCTACTGTGGAATACTTGTCTTTAATTTTAGGGATAAGATTACGTACACCATTGAACTTCTGTGTTTCGAATCTTAAGACAAAAAAACAGTAACGAATGTAAAGGTTCATTTTCTGAACTATAACATGTTAAATAATATTTTATTCTTAATTTTATTTAGATTGTTGTAGATAAATTTCTTCCTGTAGATCTCATTGACGTCAATGAATGTTATTGTGGTTTCAACTCTTATAACCAAAGTTGATGCTTACTAATACTGTACTTTTAACTTTTTTTTTCAGTTTAACATATGATTTTTATTTAAACATCAATACCTGTTGTAGTTTATGGTAACTAAAAAGAGATTTGACTTTGCAAATTCCTAGGGATTGAGAAGAAGAGGAACTGAGCAAGTAAGTTATAATTGTCAAAGTAATTATTTGTATATCAAATTTCAACATTTTAATTCTCATAAGTGAAACCCATTAAAATATAATTAAAGACCAATAAAATTAGATAAAATAAGTGATAAATTTAATATAGATATAATTACTTTAAATCATTAGTATCACAAAAAATGTTAATTTTCTTTAGAAAAATAAAAAATAATATATAAATAAACAAATGCTTTAAAAAATGTGTGAATTTGCTTAAATAAATCACAGAAATGACTGAAGTCCTACATTAGTTCACAAATGAATAGCTGACCTTTAAAGACTCTTTAATAAGCTGAGTCAACAATTTATAGTAAGTTGATATTTAAATATCAAAAAAAAAAAAGCAATAAAAAAAATTCTTAATTAAATTAAATAAAGATTTCTCATCCAAGAAAAGACTTTAATATAGTTACTTCTTCTCTTATCACTGTTGTATGATTAATAAAGAAGTTAAAGTAGCTTAAGTGTTTGAAGGGGAAATCTGGTACACTTTACAACTTATGTACTTAGGAAATTGGTAAGGTACTAAATCTTTTAGTACTACTTTCAAAATAAATTGAAATATTAATTTAGTATATTGTTAAGATGAGATTTTACATGTGTTGATAATTGATTCTCCTATCACTCTTGCTAATTTTCATTCAGAATGGAATCGTTGAAGGGATATTCTTCTATGAGCAAAACAGGCATTGAATAACATAAGATGTGCTGAGCTCCTAAATTCTCCTACTGATAAATCCAAAAACCTCTCTATCAACTTCTGTAAATCTTCCTTCCTTCCTCTTATTTGCTCTGATGGTTGTGTTGCTAACACTCCAACTGAAAAGGCTAATCTCTTCGGCCCCCTGTTCTCTAATTCAATCCTGGACGACCCGGCAATCCTCCCCCTACTACTACTCCTCTCAGATGTCCCATGCCTTTGATTACATTTGATCAGGTGCATGGGCTTCTGAAATCTATGTTAGGAAGGCAAGGAACCCAGACGGCATTCCTCCCCTAATTTTAAGTGAGTATCCCTCTGAGCTAGTTCCATCCCTTGTTCAACTTTTCTCTCTATGCCTCAATATTACTTTCCCTCAGTGTTGGAAATGCACATTAGTCCAACCTATTCTGAAGAAAGGTAACAGCTCTGATCCTTCTAGATATCGCTCTTTAGCTCTCACTTGTATTCTGTGTAAGATCTTTGAAACCCTTCTCAACTCTCATTTCTTGGATTATCTGGAATCTCATTCCCTTCTTCCTGATCATCAGTATGGCTTTCGACATTCAAGGTCTACTAATGATATACTTTCCTAGCACATGTTTATGGTCCTCTGCCCTTAGGGACCATATTGAGACTTGTGTGATGGCGCTTAACATATGTAATTCATTTGACTGTGTGTGGCATGCGTCACCTCTTTCCAAACTCCTCTCCTTTTGGTTTCATCCTTCTCTTTGCTTACTTATGTCCAGCTTTCTTTCTAATCATTCCATTTTGGCTGTTGTTGTTGGTGAGACTTCTTCCTTTTCTGTTGATAGTGGTGTTCCTCAGGGTTCTGTCTTTTCTCCAACCCTATTCCTACTTTTCATTAATAATATTCTCAGTTGCTTGTCTAAACGTATCTTTTATATGCCGATTACTCGACCCATCGTTCTTCTACTCATTTCATATCTGCTCCCTTCTTTGCATCTAGAGTTGCCTCTCGTCTTCGTCTTTCCAATTCCATTTTTCCTGATCTGGATAGAATTTCCCAGTAGGGTCGTCTCAACTTGTAAAATTCAACTTTTTAAAAAGTCAACTTCCTGAAATCTCCCTCTCAATGACACCTCCAAACTTTTCTATTTTTTTCGATGGTTCTCCCGTCTCTCCTGTTAATAAATATAAACATTCTTGGCCATCTCATAAAAAAAAATTGTCTTGGAAATCTCGCTTCAAAAGTTACTTATTGCAGTCTCAAAGAAGCTGGGAGTTCTGTTTAGGTTGCGAGAATTAAATCAATAAAATTGTCAAAGTAATTTGACAAGGATCTTCCGCTTATATAAGCGGAGTTACTTCCAATTATATAAGGACCTCATCCACTCTTGTATGGAGTACTGCTTTCATATCAGGGGTGGCTCAGGTTTCACTCATTTTTTTGAATGGGGTTGAGTCAAAGGCTAAAAGATTTATAAACTGTTCCGCCCTTACTAATTCAATTGACCCTTTATCTTTACAACATAACGTTGGTATCTTCTATCTTTTCTATATGTACTACAGCAGCAAATGCTTGAGGGAACTGTCCACTTGTATACTTATACCTTTATGGCATAATTGTAGCACAAGGGGTGCATTGTCTGCACATAAATTTTGTGTGGGCATAGTCAACTCAAGACTTGTCCGCTGTGGTGCCTCCATCTTTCCAGCAATGTCTGTTTTATGGAATTTTTTCCCATCTATTTGTTTCCTACTGAATTTAATCTCTACTTTAAAACCCACGTCTGTGCTCACCTACCTACAAAATTTGTTAGGTGGGACTTGTGATTTGCTTTTTTTTTTTTTTTTTTTTTTTTTTTTTTTTTTTTTTTTTTTGTCGAACACTCCCTCCTCAGCCCGTGAGCGGTGGCTAATATATATATATATATATATATATATATATATATATATATATATATATATATATATTATATATATATATATATATATTAGGGTTGCCGAGCTCCGGAATTTTCCGCCCGCACCGCACCACACCGCACCAAGTCGTCGTGCACCGCACCGCACCAACTGTCATTTGTTGCGCACCAACCGCACCGCACCGGAAGCAAAATGCGGTGCTCCGCACCGCACCGCACC
>SEYY01005131.1:62500-65959 GCA_009176605.1 Armadillidium nasatum | reverse complement strand
GGTTATTTAGCTAGATAAATTGATTATCCAAGTTTTAGTTCAATCTGGAAAGTACTTTTTGGGATATGAGGTCATGAAGGTCAAACATGAAGGTCACACCCACTTTGGTAAATTAACCATAATATGGGAAAATTTGATTCAATAAGGACATATTATACATCATTAGAAAGGGATAGAGCTGTATAATTCAAAAATAGCACATTTTTTTCATTTTATGAAAATTGATATTAATTATTAAGTGACCTTGAAATGACCTTGACCTTTGACCCACAAGCCAATTGAAAATACTTTGTTTTATTTCAGATTATGAAAGATCAATCTATTTTACATAAATAAAACTAATAAAAACTTTGGGGTTAAAAGAGCAAATAATTTTAAGAATAGTATTTATTTTTCAACAGTGGTCAATATTTTAACAAATGATGTGTGACAAGGATGAATTTTTTTTAAAAAAAATTATGTTGTATTTGCCTTTATCGTATAATACAGATATGAAGAACAATATTATAAAATAAAATTTTGTGTTCTCGAGTATTTGATTTGGAGTCTGCGGAATTTTCCAACTTGTGACTTCGGCTCTTTTACCAATTTGCTATTAAATTTGTCTGTTTTGTCAATTTATTTCAAATTCTTCGACATCCAAACTCTGAAATAGAGCATATTATTCTCTAATCATCTCCCTTCTCTAAAATCATCATATTAATTGATTTTTATGTTCACCTCTACCAGTGGATTTCCTGAAGTCTTCATTGTAGTTAATGCCTTTTCCTACTTGAATCCATTATTGTCTTAGAGATTAATCAGATTTACAGTACAAAACTTTTCCTTTCCTTTCAATCCCTCTCCTTGTTTTGTAAACTCTGTTCACCTCTGGATTCCTCAGACTATTTTCTCATGCCTGTATCCTCTTCTATCTCTCTGTCTTCTGCAGGAAAGGGTGCCGTCTTGGATAATGAAGCTTTTTTTGCACTTTGGCGCCGCAAACGGGTAGGTCCTGCTACCGTACTCTTTGACTTTCATTGTATTGATACTTATTTCAGCGAGGTTTCCCTCGGAGTGTGCAGAACCTATAACCGAGGTGATTATATCAGGCATAAAGGTCGAAGGCGTAAATTTCATTTACTTTTTCTCCTTCATGTAAAACTCGCAAACTTTGATTTATTTCTGTTTTATTCTCCCATTATTCGTTAGAGGGACACCTATAACGTGTAACGTGTTATGTGTAACACTAAAAACAGTTCTCAGTAAAAAATGTAATAATATTTATGGTTTCTCTTCCTCGCTCTTGATAAACCATTTTACTGAAAATTTTAAACTTAAACTTTGCTCCTTCCTCTTCACACCTCTAGATTCTGACGTCACTCCTGCTGTCTTAGCCTCAGCTAACCTTTCACTAAACCTTAGTCTCTATTCCACTCTAGACGTTTCCGGCCCTATTTCTCCTTCTCTACTTCCACAACGGTATTTACGGTAGGAGCAAACTGGAGAATTGCCTAAAGTGGCTGATTATAGAGGTTACATTTTATCAATCAAATTCGAAATTAAGTATGTGGTGGTGTTAAACATAGAAAATTATAAAAATATCCTTGGGAAGGTCGGTCTTTTTAGAACTTTATTTGTGTAAAAATCTAAAACTAATATGTTATTTAATTGAATAATATTTTTATCGCTTTATATATACTCGTATAAGAGTAGGTGTAAAATTTCAAAGAACTCCAATTATTTCCACAAAAAAATGTCAGTCTTTATCAAAAGGGAAGGGAGAGAGGCAGATCTTTTGGGCCCAAAGGCAATATTTCTGCTCTCTCTGCACTTAATATAAGGAAAGCCTAAAGTCCTGATCGGATCCTTCTTATGATTCTCAAAATTTATGCTTCCTAGCTTACATCATGCCTTGATTAACAGTTTCTTTGACGTCTATCCACTTCGACTCTTCTTTCCTGATGGAAAAATCTATCTTGTAACAAAAAAGGGGGACCATTCTTAATTCTTTAACTATTGTCATATTGCTTTAACCTCTAACCCTTTTCAAAGTTTGGAAATTATCAATAACATTAAGTTTTGGAAAGATCTCAATTCCTCTAAACTTACTTCTAGTTGACATTATTAAAGAGAACTCGAATGGTGATCTTCTTTCCCTTTAATCTGACTCTTGTTCCTGTTCTTCTTCGGCATCTAGTAAAATCGCTTTGCTGTGACATTAGGCATATTGAAAGTGAAATAAATTTTTGTTAAAGAAATAGAGATTTCTACTACAATTTTTATTAGTAGTTCGATTTTGAAACATCTGTAAACATTATTAATGAATTCTCTCTTAGTTTTTATTTTTCTCTTTTTATTTTTTATTGTTTTCATATCTATCATTGTTGAACTCCTTTTTTTTGTCAGAATAACAACCACTTGTTTCTTTGAACTAATCCAGGCCACCTCATTTATGAGCCCATTCTCCATTGCCTCCTTTATTGCCGCAACATCCAGTCTCAATATTTTACTGCTTTCTTCTGAATTTGATATATCGCACACATTACTTAATGTTTTGTTGTCTCAAATCCTTTTTATTGAACGCCTCTTTTCAAATTTCAAATAACCACCTCCACCGCTTCACTCAAACTCGGTGTTTCTACTTCAATAGTAGATTTAGCTACTCAACGTGACCGACGGGATCTAAAATTAATTGGCCTTCTTTTTCATTTCCCATTGAAATGATATAACCTATCTGTGATCTATTATCCTTAGCTCCACCAAAAGAGGCTTCAGCATAAACTTTCCAATGTGGTTTTTCCATTGTCGATATTTTAATGACTATCCTTTCTCCTTTTATTCTATTTACGAGTTTGATAACTCCTTATATCTTTGGTTGTTCCTTCTTTGTTTGTTTTACTCAAATCGCTCACCATGAAATCTATAGTGCAATCCAGTTCAATTGCCCAGTTACAGATTGATATATTCTCATCTCTTCCCATTTCAGCGACCTATGTCCAAGGTATCTTCTTGAATCAGGTGCGTGAATATTTTCAATATAGTCTAACTGTTCGAGATAGATATCTCCATATTCTTGCTTTATGTGTACTCCGATATATGTAAAGGATCTCTCCTTCCTTATTACCCACTCTTAATATTAACCTCAGCTTCGTCAAAACTCATTCTCAAAAAAGTTATTTCCTCCATAACAAAAATCATCCACATGTGTGCACAATATACCCACTAATTTCTCATTCTCATTTTCCCAATAGAAAACATTTTCTTCAATCCTACATTTTTTTCCTCTACCTCCTCCACTACTTTCACCACCTTTCTATACCTTTAACCCATACATTGTCTTTTTTAATTTCCATAAAAGCCCTCCATCAAGCTCTCTTGGTGGTTTCAAATAAGTTTCTCTGTCTATTTTGTTACTTTGAAGGTATGCCGTTTGAATTTTCAACGTCTTACAACTCCAATTCTGCCCCTCCCGACGTC